>UZAN01039552.1:105578-147345 GCA_900618425.1 Echinostoma caproni
AGACAATAGTTTCTCTAAATTCAAGTCCGAATTACGATCCGTTTCCCAATATGTATAACAATGAAATCGGTCCCGCATGCACAAACAACATGCAGCTTTTTTGATCTTAGACACGCATCACAATGCACTAAACAATTCACACATGCATCTATTGAAAATAACCTAGTGGTTCAAGCTAAAACTATCTGAACTGTCATCGACTCAATGCTTACAGATACATGAATCATGAAAACTCGGTTCCGGTTCTCACACTTTTATGATCAGTGTTATAGGCAAATAGAGAACAAATTGACCTCTATACATGTGCCAGTGACCAACTATGTGGTTTTTGACGTGTATTGGGCGTCAAGGTAGGATGACAATTTCAATCAGCTGACTTTTCTACGTTTCTTCGGTAGCTGATAGAACCCACCAAACGATGTTGTTTATTGACGTTGTGATAGACTGCCAAAATGATGTGATTCTGATTCTGTTTCCAAGTCACCGAAACTCACATGCGAACAAATTCCATAAACAATCCAGAATAATTCATAACCTAATTGATTTCTGCAGTGATAAGATTCGACATCGTGTGGGTGTGTGCGAGTAACGATTTCGCACATAAAACGATCAACGCTTCCCTTTATTTTACCAACATCTATAGTAAAAGGTCAACAAGTAGGAATCGATGGTTAAATTTATCTCAGCCTTTGATCTTGTATCTCATCGGTCTTCGATGATAATCCTCTTCACTAAAGTGAAGACTCCAAAATTACTTTTTATAATTTGTTACTTAATTTTTACCAATGCCCACATCATTCAGGATGTTTACCCATTGAGGTTGCAGTTCACAGTGAGCATTGGATCAGCTCACAAAACAAGCCTAAGAATGCTTACACAATGACTCAGCATTTCCGGTGTGCATAGAATACGTGCAACGATTGTCATTATGATAGATTGATCTAAACAATGGGTATCAAATGTGTGGTATGATGTAGATTAATCAGTTGCTCACGTGATGGAACACAATGAATTTCCTTAATTGATTCATAAATATGTGAGCACGCAAAACGATTCTAATAGCTTTTAGCATTCTATGGAACCGAGAAGCCGCTGATTTGTAGCCGGGGAGATTCCTAAGATTTTGTTCACCTTTCATGATGGCGATTCAATGTCCAACTGCAACAATGTTTATTGTATCATATTTGAGATACTGATTAAGCTGGTCACGAAACAATGGAAGCCTCACAGTGTTGTTTGGTAGGTCCTCTTCCACTCCACGGAAATCCTGGACAGCCGCTTCCGTGGATCTCTACAGTTCAACCAAACATTGCGAATAAGTGACCAAAGTTAACTACTGTATATGGATTACTCCATTTATTGAATTAGAAATGTTTGACCTGCATTTTACTGTCGACTGACGTTATGTGCATCAGAGTCCTACATTCACACCCGAGTTATTCCATTGTTGAAGAACAATGGTATACGCACATTGCGAGTTAAGCGCAACTGCCCCACTTGTTAACTGTGAAGATGGTCGGGAATATATGGTACTTGCAATTAGGCTCTCACATCAAGTGTTCTACGACCACTAGAAATATGAGACGTTTGTCCCGCGAACGTGCAAAATCCAAAGGTATCCATAGTTACGCTACGAAAACTGGAAGTCCAGAACATTTGGCGCTGACTGAGGACTCTACACCTGAAATGCGGACACCAGTAATCGCATGAAGTAAGAAATAGGAACATGACAAGCGACATTCACCTAAATTGGGATCAGTTGCCCTTTCTCGCGTACAGCAAAAGTTAAACAATATGGTCATCTACTATGTTGTTTATTTTTTGTCAAAATTGTATATCAACGCAAGGTCTCGTTTTTGATTTATTATGATTTCAATTACGTTTTAAAATATGTACAGTGTTTCTTTTTTCTTCCAAAAAAATATTCATGTAAATATTGAGTTAGTGACTCCCTTTCATCTGCAGTCAGCATCAATAATTATAAGGCGTGCTGAAAGGAGTTTGGGTTGCAAGGTTAATTTATAGTCTGCGAAACTGGGAAAAATCAGTCCTTATCTTTCATCTTTATGGAATGCATTTTTCTACTGTTATCACAACCATACTGCTTTGATGCATCTTGCAGATCTTCGAATGCCGTAAGCCGAAAGCGAAGTAAAAGATGCATTGCTGTTCAGGACGTATTGTTTTAGCAACTACTCAAAAATGAGTTCATTTGTAACTGAAGAGGAATGAACAGGTAAAATCACCGTCAATCCACAGGGAAGTAGATTAATATAACTGGTGGAACAAAGTGTCTTAAACTTTATATTGATGGTGCTTATCTTGTTTGGGATACCCCAGGTTTTTTGCTTTTATTTCTCTCTTGTTGACAAAGAGTAAAACTCCAAACAAAGCCCGGCACAGATAGACTAACTTAGGAATACTTTAACTTTTGTCGTGCGCGGAAATCTGTCAGTATGTGTAAACTCGCTTACAAATGACGTCACTTAGTATTTAGNTTTAGATAACCGTAAACAATACTCAAACATTGAGACGAGCAATACAGCACCACTGACCGCGATCTACACCATTCTGAAAATTCTAAAGATTGTGCGCAATGCTTTTCAAAATAGTAAAACCCAACCAACTATCAGTTCTCTCACTGCTAGAAGACCAGTCCGACAAGTCACGTGTGGTCGACTACCACAACTGAGTATTGTATATAGTGTCTCTGGTGCAACCATACACTGCTTTCTGACAACTGGTTCATCCTATATTAAAAGTGTTCTATCGTCAAGACTGATGCGGCTACGACAAACAATTGCATTACCACTAAGGAATATGCAAAAATACATAAGAAACACTGTGTCGTTAAAACGCGTTCCTGTATCCTAAAGGTGAGTGATCAATACCCTTGTCATAGTGGCATGTATTGCCTTCCAGTAAAATTCAGATTCTTAGGGCAGTTCAGATCAAGTGCGCTAGCCATTTTCCCTTCAAAACTCCGCATTTCTTTAGACACATTTTTTGTAGGCTTTTGTATGATGCTCATCTCGATATCATTTCCCTCTCTAGTTAGATGTTTCCAGTTTAGGTGCTCTTTGAAATTATTGCATTTGTGTCGGTTTGCCTCTTCAATTGAAACGGTCCAGATGATTTTATCTGGTTTAGGTCGGATGCACTTAGGCCAAATTATTCCTTCTAATCCTTGCACCCTTTTTGTGCTGGTTTGTGGTGTAAGATGAATAACTAGTCTCTTAGCTTTTCAGGCACAGCGATTAACGATGATGATTATTTAATCGCGGTTATCTAGTTCGAACCCAGGCGGTTCCCATCCCACTTCAACGTGTTTATTCATATTTCCAACTGTGCAGCACACAGCGGAAAAATCGCCGGGTCATGGCAAGAAACCTAACGTGTAACTTTTGATACGGCTTCTTCAATCAAGGATCCTTTCCAATTCAGTATTCACTGCAAGACAGCGCACAACTAAACAAGTGAAACACATCCAATGTTTGACCCCGGTTGACTACACAGTAAGAGAAATTTCTCAGCGTAAGGCTGCTGTCTTTGCCGAGAAATTGTATTCCAACATTGTGCAAAGAGCCGAATCTTAATCGAGCATCAGACGTTTGTCAAGGCGGTTACTAACATTACTGGCTCATAAAAGTGCAAAACTTTTGTTGTGTATCCTCTTACTATCGGATCTTTGTTTTGGACGATCATACGATTAATAGTTTTAGGTTTCAGGTCCGTTACAATTTAATTGGTGATCGTTCCTTAGAATGGTTCACTTGCATTTGTATTTCCATTATTCTTAGATTTCATCTACCGACAAGTTTATCTTTTGAATTTGCTTGTGTTATCTGGCCCCTCAAACTAAACTTTATTTGCGTTTTCTCTGCCATCCAGCAAAAGATGTCCCATTTAAATACTTTCTTTGTGACGCACAACCTGTTACCGTTTTGCCACACGAGACGGAGTACGTGGGGAGTGAAAACCACATCATTTACAAGATTGAGATGAAGGAGCGAAGTTCCAAAGCTCAAAAAAGGGAATTAATATTCTTTGGTACATTTTCGGTAGACTCCCGGAAAATGTCAAAATGCTGTGCTCACCTTTTTTATTTATTTGTGGTCGAATTCACACTTATTGAATACATTATTCTATGGGAATGAATAGTTCAGCACTCATTGGTTTTCCAAACGCTGTGGTAATGGTGAATGTATTCATAAAATGTTAAATAACCCTGAAGAGGGTACTGCTGAGAGATCAGTAGTTTCATGTATTATTATTATTATTGAGAACTTTGCTTTGATCGAGTAATAATACAATATGCTACCAAGAGCAACCAGTTGGCCTGGTGACGCTCTTATACAGACCGCAACTTTGCTCATTTGTCAGGCTGATGGGTGCGGCGAGACGCGAGTTTTTCGGACCGCCGTCCTTAATACCAAGCTATGATTTAGTGTAGAGCACTTTTTGTGTACAGTTACCTTGGTGATATTGCCTTAGTCGTCATACAATGCACAACAACAATGAAACTCTCGTAGGTAAAACGGAACTGAAAGTTTGTCCAGCCAAAATATGTTGGAGGAAACTTGTTACCAATAGGAGAATAACATGTTAGCTTTCATTTCATATCCAAATGTTTTCTTTAGTAGTAGAAACATTTGAACTTAAACTGGATTCCTTCATCTGTTATACTTAGTTGTTATAAGTCAAGTGAACATCTCTATTCATATGTTTTCTTGTCAAATTCAATATTGACGGTAATCAGTATTATATATACCTTCACATCTATAAGTATATTAGTATACCCGTTTTTAGTCGTACCAAGGACTGAGCTCCGACATGAAATTCCATTAGTTTTATTTTGTCCAGACAAGAGCCTAACATTTGTATTGATTTTTATACTTATTGTTTTCTTGTGCTGATAAAATAAAACAATAAAACAGTTTAATGATATTGTTCAAACCAATAATAACACTCGGGACGAATTGCACGTTTATCCGTTGTCCAAGTTTTAGAAGTTACGATAAATCACCAACCACAGACGGAAAGCCAGTGAACCATCACACATTAAACACTCTCTGTGAACCATGTATCACCAAAAACACGCAACATATTAAACGTGCCATACAGGAAAAGAAACACTTAGCTTTCTTAGAGATCTCAAACAATGACAAATCTGTTTGTTCCCCTCGTTTAATTAGAGATTGTCTGTCTGGTTCTCCTATCAGCGCCAAATCCTATAAAAACTTGGTTTTTATTCTTGCACCGCACGTGTTACTATTCAATATAAAAAGAACAAAAACGTGAGCTAGGCAAAGAAAATAAAACAATGAATAAGGCTTAGCTGTCCAAAGATAAGCAAAAAATTATTCTGCGTACATGTGGTGACTTCTAACCAAAACGCTGAATTCGGTAAAGACACATACCAACATCGACTCGATTGGGTTTATTCAGTGAAATGTTTTGCCCAACTGACTTCAACTACAACGAGTAAAAGTGATTTTCGTTAATTAGTACTTCACAATAGAACAACACATCAGATCACCGATCGATCGGTCGGTTGTGTGTTATGGTGGTTTGTCTCAACCTCCAAGACAGTAACGAATGCATCAAAATCGTTTATGCTTCATTTTGGACTATCCATTTCGACAAAAGACTAACCGGTCAGAATGATACTTCTATCTTATGCATGTAGTGTATGTTTGCATGCATATCAGTCTGGTGCCTAGTTCACCCAAAATAGTTGGTGTGTATTTATGGGAGACAAATCAAATGACAACTGTGAATGTGATATTGTCCAGCTACTGAATTACACTCGTGTGCGTATTGCATTGTAAATTTTGTCTGGCATTTGGCAAACTCCACCGCAGACCATATGATTGATTTTGGTTGCTAAAGTCTGATTAGTTGATAATCACTAAATGTTTAATTGCGGTAATTCCGACGAACATATCATTTATTCACGGAAGTCCTATCTCAGACAGTCAAATCAACTTCTGTCAAAACTTGAAGCAGCATGCACAAATTAAAGTCATGGCTGAATTCAGTCATAAACTTGGCTACATAGACACTTAGCGAGCTTCACTAGATTTCTTATTTCGCTTGAAACAGACAACATATGACACACAGCTCGTCCATCATCATCAAACCACTGCGTGTTGCCCAATGCTTACTAGCGGATGCTATCTAACAGGTTAATTAATAGAGGTTTCCTTTTTGAAGATATTGATCATCAGTTCTGATCCGTGTTGATATAACTCATTCAAATTTGTTAAACCTGCATGGAGTTAAGTAAATTTAGCAACAAATCAGTAGAATTTGATTAGCCTGAGGAAAGCCGAAACAGAAACTTAATGGCAGATTTTGTGTTAAACAGTTAACTTAAGTGAATGCGATCCTATTATGGTTCCGTGAAACAGTTTATAGCAAATGAACTCTTCACCTTTATGTATTGGAAACAATAAAATTGCCATCGCCCATCTTGGAACACAAAACCACGGTCTTTGTTTTCTAATGTTTCCAAAGCTGAATTGACGTGATACGTTTTTCCATACCCAACTCCCTTCTCCACATGTGATGAAGGGGCGTGCGTTAGGCCGCATCGCTGAAAGAGACTATTATCTATTTAGTATAATACTGCAATGAGCAATAGAATTAGGCAACATATGCATCCTGGTTTAACATATACGTGAACACACAGAACATATATTTGGAATATGTAATTGGTTAACCGTCTACAAACTGGGAACAAAATGGACTCAGCAGGGTGATAAAAGACTGAGGTGCACTATGAACTTCGTTCCCACAATGATTCCTGATTTGATCCAAAAAGGTTTCTCCAATGCACTCGATTATCCTGAAAATATTGCCCGCTTCACATGTCAAGCCTACATCGAAAGATGACTTAGGCTTATTCCACAGATAAATTCCACGAAGATAAATACTCCAAATCCTCGAAGTATTTTCAATATTCATTCTATTGTCTGTAGCGTCATATGCCTCTCTATCAACCTTTATAACAGGTGTTTACGTTGTAATGGTACAAATCACACCCCGCATATTTGTATTTTCTTTATCATTCAGCGTCACCAAACAAATCGATCGCACGGCAAAAATCAAAGGAGGCTGTCGATTGGATCATCCTGTGCGTTTACCAATATCATCCGACTGACCCTCAGTTCACAACCAGCAAGCAGTATTCTGCTTTTTTGAGAAACGTCCTTACACTGTTTGATCGCCGTATTTTGACTCGATCGACAAGCACTGTCCGCAAACAAACCAGGACGTCTCACGTACTATCCAACTTCGTTTGTATACACGCAGACATGCGTGTAGGTGAGCCAAATTTGTGAAGTATGAATGAATGACAGCATGTTGCACGAACTCTTATATCAAAGATCACGTGTGTCACCGTCTGTCTAGGACAGGTTCCACCTGTCTGCACAGCCTGTCTATCCGTTTGGCTCAGACTAGTGAATAGAGAGACAAACGCACGTGTAAAACATATTGCTCGGCACACATCACATTCAGTCGTCTTCACGAATCACAGTGGGTTGTGCATTGTGAAACGCGTGTTCATGTATTTTATCGATTGCACACAACAAATGACTGGCTGCGCATAGGATTTGCACAAACGAACAAACACCCGCCCACTAAAGAGCACAAACATACACAGAAACACGCCGCTGTGCGTGTACAGTGATTTGGTCAGTTCTTAAGTGAGCTGATACTTCCGTTTGTCGTGGTATACTACTCCAGCCTGCCTTCTTGCTCGCTCGCTCACCAACCAGCGCTGATCGCCCGATTTATCGCCCATTTACGTCCTGTATGAGACAATCGTACGCCGGAAGCGTCTTATCCACAACCGCGTTATCTGTTGCGCATGTAAATAGTTTATACACGCGAACACACACACACAAGCTCGTTTATCTGCTGGGGCAATGCACATCGGGTAGCCAGATCAGCAGACGGAAAACGGAGAAGATTATCTGCCAGTTATAAACTATTACAAGGATAAACAACTGATACAGCTAAAGCGACAGCGTGCCACGTCTCTGTGGATTCACTGGAATTTTACATCAGTGGATACAGTGTGTATCATGCCTCTCTGTGCATTTCTACACACAATTTCTTTGGGGATCTACTTTTTGCATATGGGAGATCAGAACAGTTGTGGAAATGAATTTTTTTAATGTGTTCCCTATAGATGCTCATTTACAATAACTAGAATAAATATGGCCAATTTAGACCCAAATAACATTGGGGAGGATTGGCTCAAAGTCAGTGAGGCGCGTTATGATTCCATGAAACATCTGTTACAATCAGTGAAGCAGGATATCGATGCGCTGACACAAAAGATTGATTCCACACAAAAATCACCTGTTCTTCAACGAGCGACTTACCCTCAGTCACAAACTTCATCTCGTATAGATGAAGCTCAATGTATCACAAATGCTGCTCAACCAACTGGGTCACTCCTAACACAAACCCAAACACCCCCAACGAGTACCACCATAAAACCCTCGTTATATCAGCCAAATCAACCGGATTTACTGGCCAATGTACATCAGTCTACTTCCACTACCACTGCTATCAAAACAGATACTGAGTTCCCAGAGCTGGATGAGATGGAAGAATACATGGATATTCGGATTCGCAAAGAACGGAATCCGTTCAGTTTTGCACAAAATCTAATTGATTGTAATGTAGCCTCATTGATCAGTTCTGATCTACCTGGAAGTGATTCGGCCGGTGATGGAGAAAACAAAACTTGGCGTTCCCCTTCCGACTTCAGTTTACGCGATCCATTTGAAGAAGAACAGTTGAATCAAGAATTTCATAATCAAACAAATATTCTCAACAGTTCCGGTCCATCTGGATTACAAATGCAAATGAAGGAAACAGACCTTGATGATGTTGAACCTGGTCCGTTTGATCGAGGAAATGAATCTGACGGAAGTTTATCACCAGCCGTGTCGCCTACATTTGAAATTTACGCTGCCGAAACCGTTCAACTAAAAGACATGCTTCTATCTAATGAGGAAACGGTCGCACTGGGATTAAAACCGGAAGAACCTTTGGAGAAAAATACAGCGGTGGAAGATTATCAGGTTTATGAAAACGGGCATTCGTTGACTACAATAGATGAAGCATCGGAAGAAGTAGAAGATGACTGGTCATCATCTGAATTGGATTCCTCTTTGGATAGCAACGATGATAAGAGAGATCACATGGCTGCAAGACACTCGAGCAAACGTTCTACAGACGGTGAGTCACCTGCCAAGAAAGCGATCAATAATAGTTTTAAATCCGCCGAGACGCCCTCAGATCAACCACATGATGAAATACTTAGTTGTCAATCCCGAACAGCCACACTGAAGAAGGAAGAAATACCAAAACCAGAAGAAAATTTTGTGTTTGATTCAAGCGAGACTAAACTGTTAGAGGTAAATCAAAAAACGGTTGAGGCTGTGGTTCTTCGACCAAAGCGTATCGATGCAGAAGCAGCTTCACCAAACAAACAGCGACATTCGCAGCGACCAACTTCAATGGGATCTCTCCGCAGTACTCTGAAACAGATTGAGAAGTCTCCCACTGGATCCTTACACTCTGTTATTTCTGCTTTCAGTCAAGAAAGCATGATCAGTGAGGCGGACTCATATGTGACTGTGTGCAGTCGGTTTGCAACCACTGGAAGTGATGATATTTATACGACTGCATGTAGTGATTCCGAACTTCCTGTTTCACCGGGAAGAGTTGGTGGCTCTGCAGACGATGAATGCCTCACACTATCCCGTAAACGGACAAAACTGGCTCGCGATCAACGTTCCCGAGCTCGGGAACGCCGAGTAGACCGTCTATCATCTTCCTCGTCAAACTCATCCATTGAGGAACAAGAGAGTCCCCTGACCCCAGAAGGAGATCGGCACGAACATGAGCAAAGAGCTGATGAAACGCTGATACGAACTCCTCAGGCGCTTATTGTAACCCCGAAATTTTCCCGTCTACCATCAAAATTAGCCTCACCTAATGATATATCACATAACGCTGATGATGGAAACCATCCTGTTGATCAAGTGTTGATTGACAGAGATTCAACATCCCAATTCGTCGGTAAGTCAATGTTTGCTTGATTGAAAAGCTCGTTCGTTTTTTCTGTGTATTCTATCTTATGTGAATAATATTTCACATTGATTAGGACAGAAAAACATCAAACTGTAAAAATAATAGCATATTTTAATTTCCCTTGGTAATGTTGCTGTCAATGAACTTATAAGGATGAGAATCTTCAACCCATTTAATTCTGTTTTTGGAGCTGTTTGAGTATGATTATGACAATCGGAGGAAAACCAAAAACAAGGGTATGGTTTTGTTTGTTCAGGTCGGAATCAAAATGCATTATCGCGCTATTAATCAGGAAACAAAATTTAGAGAATTTTCTCTTAAGAACTAAGTAAAACTTGGTGTAAGAGTATGAAACAGGCAAAGGAGTGCCAACGCTTAAACACCATAGATAACTCAATCATGTAAGATATTCTGAATAATTGGAAAACACACTTTTGGACGAAATCAGAAAGTTAGCAGTGAATGGAAACGTTAATCAAAATGTTGTGCTGAAATTGGGCTCTAACCAGCGTCGCTTCCTATGGGGAAAAAATACGGAGACGTTTGTAGGCGTTTCCCACAAGCAATAAGGATGATCCTTGGTATTAGCTTTATAGAATTGTGGCATTTATGGACAGAGCTAGATACGGATGGAAAATCAACCTTTCATACCCCAGTAGCAACAGTCATTTTAAATAACATTGTGGTTGTTATGACCAAACCAATTCTGGAACCGATCGTCATGAGGATGAAACGCCGACCTAAACCTGGGGCAATGTATTATGCAAATTAGTAACTTGAAACTGTTTCGGCTTTTGCACAATCCATAGTCTGAATACTGGCTCAGTGGTCAAATATTAGAGATTGGGTTTGGATATTCAGGATGGTTTTGCAATTCTCTGCGATCGTAGTCAATAAACTAGTATGCAAACGCATATACTAACTAGTTGCACCCCTGATTGTTGCGTTTGCACAACGTGCAGGTTCCGAATCGTTGTCAGCAAGAAAATTGCTCCAGTTTTCCTATAATGAAAAGATAACAGAAGCTGGCAACATGAAATATGGATTAATTTTTGTCTGGCAATTCAAAATCAGCGTATCCTTATACCGAGTCATCATCATAATGTAAACTATCACATTTTAGGCAGTTCCATTCACATATAATACCTGCTCAAAACACCACTGGACCATAGTGATGAACTGGCTTTGGTCCCAGGAATTCATAGTAATTTGTTATGGCAGGTTATCTACAAACTTAAAAACAAGTTCGGCTGTTCGAGTTCATTTGTAAGATAAACCGCTACTTGAACTGGCAACTGGAATGACGGTCTTTTTATTTAGGCGCAATTAACTTTGAATCAGTAAATTAAGTGAATAACACAAGCGATTTGTAAATCTTAACTTCAGGGTAATAGTCCAAATTCTATATTATCCAATAACTGAATCCATTGCAAAAAACAAGTTCTCCAACTTCGCTATCCGAGTAGTTGGCTTAAAAACCAGCTTTGTGCATATTACTGACGAAACATTGAAGCGCACTCCGAAAGTAATACTTTTATTCACTTTACGCAAAACGGAAGATCATCATAAAGCGTTCAAATATCGTGTTGTTACTGGATTCGTTCGGTGTTCTATCACTAATCTCTTTTTCAACTCTTCCTCTAAAACGTGCCACGCCTGCAATTCCTTCAACCAAACCAAACCATCATTTAAACGGTTGCCAAACGAAATACTTTGAGTTTAGTCAGAGCAAAAGTTCTCATTTGAGATAAGCACTTGCCAAACTAAAAAGGCGCTACTCCTGATACATTTGTCTTTGGGTCGGAATTCCATCCGCAATGCGAGATCCCCGAGGAGCATTAGACACCTTGGGATTATTCATTCGCAATCTGTAAAACTCGTCGATGAAACATAAACTACATATGCTTTAGGGAATAGATCATATACGTTCAGACAGTCGGTGAGGTTATGTAAACAGCTCGTTTTGATAACAGACAGTTGACCTTGACACCTGTGTTTTTGCGTTGAAGATCACCATGGACTCTGCTGTCTTCACTATCGTTGGCCTAAACCCAATTGAAGTAGTTCAAATTGTATTGTTCATTAGCCCTGTCATTGTTTACTTTGCGTGGCAGGAATTTCATTATAAATTGTAACGATCATGAGATTTAGTACTATTCAAAACCCCTGACGAAAATTCACAGTAGGATATAAAACTATCGTGTCGATGTAACCTATATGATGCACTTAAGAACTATGTAAACCAAAGAGGCTTTTGTATGTTTTTCAAAAAATGACTGATTGATCTTGTAGGAAGCAATGGAGTAATATCGTTACCTGTAGATTTGTTGAGCTTCCGTTTTGCAAGCAGCGTATTTCGATGCGATGCAGAGGCTTCTTGTGTCGTTCAAGAAGAAAACAGTCCATGATTCAGAGGTTTATATTGGACAACGATACCAGGCACGGTTCAAATTTCACAGTAAAACGAAGGCATTACTCAACTCACCCACATGAGCTCTGTCTCACGTCCTTTGTTTGTTTATTTTACTTTCTAGTAGTGCTTGCCAAGAAAAATAAGACACTATGGGTCAAGTCTCCTGTAAAACTCCTGTTTGACATGTTCACAATAAACTCCATATTTTCTGTCAGCATCGATTGTCCAAAAACACGTTTGGAGATCATTTAAGATAGACCTGCCAACGACTACAGCTGGCTACTTTGATGACAGATTGACATTTTGATCAACGTTTTGGAACTTATGCTCACTATATGCACGCGCTGTATGTTGTGAAATGCATTATTCGTAGCTCCGGAAATTACACCTTAATGTCCACAGAGAGCCTACGGTTCACCTTTTCTGCTACTCAAGCTGTCCAACTCAGTGGAAGGTAATCAACTGGCAGAAAATTGGCTCTGACCTAAATCCGTCCAAGCAGAGCTGAATTTGTATTTCAATTGTTCGGCCGGTTCTATTCCATAAACTTTGATTTAATAGATGTTTGAGGGATACAGACTATCATAGCTTCAAAACTTTTGTCCGTAGCTCGTTGCACGCGTTACGTGCAACAACAGGCATGCAATCTCGAGGTTAGGTATTCGATAACTGTGGTGAAGTACTAATACAAGTGGTCTGCGTCCATGGATTGTGGCGGCTAGGTAATGTTTTACGCTTGTCACCGGATACAGTTCTCTATTTCGTTATGATAACAGAGGTAAGCAGTAGATGGAAGAAAGCCGAGAGTGGTCATGTCATTTGGCACTGGGGTAGGAAAACCCTAACCATAACTCTTAGTGAACTAGATTTGCTTACGCTTCCGTGTTGGAGACCTCGAGGCCAATGCACTCGTGCCGAACTTTCCAGTAAATGTCGAAAGCCGTGGTGCTTGCCCATCTACAAGTAATTTAGGCTAATGTGTTTAACATGTTTTGTATTTTTCCATCTTGATTTCGCCTCCATATGAGCAACCAAACGACTGCTTATTATAATGGCAGCTATCGAACCCAGGGGAATGAAAATACACGGTAAAGGTTAAATGAATCCGCCGTAATGACTCTGGAGTATTATGCCATCAAATTCAAACTGAATACACGCTTTTGAAAC
The DNA here is from genome assembly GCA_900618425.1 of Echinostoma caproni. Lineage (NCBI taxonomy): Eukaryota > Metazoa > Platyhelminthes > Trematoda > Plagiorchiida > Echinostomatidae > Echinostoma > Echinostoma caproni. The sequence continues at coordinate 119,278 of UZAN01039552.1, forward strand.
ACTGAGTAGATATCCAAGCTTGCTACTCCAGAACCCAGTAGGAAATTATAAAAACATTACACATACCAGTAATAAAACTGAGATCCGGTCTGTGGTTTTCCTGGACGATCAGGTCTCGTGTGTAGTTATCAGTCAATGTTTAAACGCTAAAGGGCTTTTGGATAGCCTTGTTTTCTAGTTCTTGCTGTTTGCTACTTGGACTTTAACTAACTCTCGGTAGTGGTCTCCGTTTTACGAAGCATCTGTTGATTCTAGCAAATAAGAAAGAGTGGAACATGCCGTTCAGAATGCTTTCCGAGAAAGAATAAACGTCGTTGGTATCGTAGTGTATTTTCTTTCTTACAGCTTTGATATATGAGACCATGTAAACAACATCCCTGAAATCAAGTTTGTGAGTAATCAAGTGTAACAATGTTTACCTCGTTCCCTTAACATCATTCATCCATATCTCTTATTTTGAAAGCGATCTGAATAACTTTGGCTCACTTTCATTCCCGAAATTGGTCAAAATCCATATTATATACGAAGGTGATAAACGATTATATTTCATACTTAAAAATGCGCCAATGATCTTGAAATGGTATCATCCTTCACCACTGAACCTTAGACTCAAACGCAACTGTAACAGGATGGAGAAAAAGAGTCAATTGTATGAAATCTAAATTGATCCGTTGACCAATTCCCTAGGGCAGTTTTGGAAGTATGATTTTAAGAAGTATTATAAATACTAAGGCAGTTGAAACAGTTTCGGTAGTTACATTTGAAACGTGATAATCCGTAGGGGTATTTACTAGTATGATGTTCTCGGTCTTCCCGTCGAAAAGTAGCTGAACTCTTCCAGTCTCCAAGTTGATCGGGAAACTTTCGGGCAGCAATTTTTGATATACTATGCTGTCCATTCACTTTCTACGTTTCACATAAACTACGCGCACAAGAGATAGTTCTCTTCATGATAATGATGTCCCTGTTAAACATGATCAATAGAATTTTTATACAACAATAGTGACGAATTTGTTGACCTGCTGGTGGACAGGCTACGAGTGAAGTTTCGCCGCGCCTACACAGGGTTCCATTGACAGTGGGCGACATTAGACAGCTTTGGCGCCATCGTAACACTCGTCTGTCTGTGAAAGGTTGAGTATATGCTGCAGTATTGCGGTCAGCGCTGCTTGAAGGTGAAGAAACTTGATCATGGTGAGAACAGAATACAGATGCACCGTTGGTGTCCGAACACCACTGTCTTCGCCAGACTATAGGAATTCAGCGTGGGGAGACCGGACAAGCAATGCCCAGGTGAGGCACAGATTCTTAGACGATCGCAATCACAAGTGGTCGGCCTCCAAACACTACGCTCATTGGGACGTGTTGAACATGTCACCAAATATATTGCTATGGCGCGCATTTTTTTCGACGTAGGTAGGAGATGGAAGGAGTTCAAGATTCGTCAAACTAAAACCTGGCATGAGGGTATGAAAACCGTGTTAAGCAGACTCGGCCGAACAGGTTGTGTTAATTTTATTGGATGCGTAAATTAGGATCAGTAAAATCATTCTATCTGTACAGATACGGCGACAATCTAACTATGCATTACCGAAAACTGTAGGTACAATAGCCGGGAAAACAAAACTCTCAACTTGGAGAATAACAACTTTTTTCTGTATGCTATTTCGAGATTTTTCGTTTTTGTTGATTTTTGGGATTGCACAAAGGAGAGAATGCATTCACACAACTGAATTTGGTTCGATGACATCCTGCAGTGTCCCCAGCCAAAGGCATTGTGAATCTTTGATATTATTTTGCTCAATATGTTGCTATCTGATTCTAGCACCCATCGTGTGATCTCATCGTTATTCAAGCGATGCTTCCACCGTACGCGGGTGATGTTGCGCAGACAACGGTTGTCGGAGACGGATACTTGTTGGACGTGATCTGCTCGGAGAGGTCAAGTTTCGCAACCCTAGAGTAACACTATGCGATCGTTGTGCAATACACACGCCCTTTCAGTGAAAAGGATATCTCGAGCCGCACTAGAGATACCGCAGATTAGTAAACGCTAATCTAGCTTTGATCACGCGTTGAGAGATCTCCTCGCCCACATCTCCGCCAGCTGTTACGCAACATCCGAGGTAGACAAAGCATTCGACTACTCCCAGGTTGTCATTGTCCAGCGAAAGTGCAGGAATGGTTTCCTGTCAATCTTGCAACAACACTTCGCACTTTAAAGGTGCAAAGGACATACCATAGAGAGTAACCTCAATTGCCAAACGGTTCAACGACTCTTGAATCTTTGGTGCGTTGTCACCCAGTAAGGCAATATCATCGGCATACTCCAAGAATACGATTGCGTCCCCAGGAAGAAGCTCGACGCCAACGTTCGTTACGTTATGCAACGCGTTTTGTAGGACCACCTACGGCAAAGTTGAAGAGAAACGGAGAGATAGGGCAACCCTGTTTCACCCCACTGATGACTGGAAATGAGGGTGAAAGTTCACCATAGGCTCTAACCTTCGCCAAGGTCTGGTGATAGAGCGCCTTTAGGGGTGAGACATACTTTTCGGGTATTCCGTATCTCCGCAAACAGCTCCACAGTCTAAGACGATCGATAGAGTCGAAAGCCGCTCTGATGTCTCATAAACAGACTTATGCCCCTGTGGTTGGAACAGGCGTTGCAATAGCCCTTCTTGTAGATGGGTATGCTTCCCAGATCTTAGAGAACAATCTCACATGTTCTCTTACGAGAACATCTAAACCATCAATAAAGAGGGCAGGTGGCAGGCCGTCTGGTCCAGCTGCCTTGTGGAGTTTCAGGGCTTGGAGTTCCTTTCGGATCTTTGCTTCAATGGGCGGTCCCTTGTGACCAGAGTGCACTCTCAAGAGAATTGCTTGGGGCAGCCAGCGCGCAGGGCTGGTTGAACTACGATGTGAAATGCTCTTCTCAACTTTCCAAGCCTCGGTGAAGGTTGCTTATTAGCGTGCGGTCTGATTCGCAGATTGTTTCACTAACGCACTGTCTTTTGGTGCTTGTCGCACAGATGAGCTGGAATAGTTGCCGGGCGATTCCTCACTTAGCTGCCGGTTTCATCTCCTTTGCACATAGCATCCACCAGGCCTCTCGGTCGTCTCTCAAACTCTGGAAGTTTACGCTTCCTTTGGCATTTCTCCACCCAATTCCGGTCTTGGGAAACATCGCTCGCCGTGGCAACCTTTTTTGGTGACATACGTAACACATGCCCTAAAACAACGTAATCTATGGCGGTCGACCACTTGCTTCAGTGGGCGACCACGGTTATCCATAACTCTGCGCCTAACCTCGGCATCACACATCCGGCTGGCCCACCAGATTCGTGCAATACTGCGTAGACAGCGGTAATTAAACACCGACAGTGTATCTTTATCTTGTTTCCTTAATGGCCAAGTTTCTGCGTCGTCTAGTGGAACTGGCCAACTGCTACAGCATACACTCAACCATTTACAAACAACCGGATGTCGCGACGGCGCCAAAAATGTCTCAAGTTGCCAAATGCCAACCGAGCCTTTTTATGCGAGCTGACAACTATTAAATGACGCCACTTCATGCAGACAGATGATAAAAGTTACCTGTCGTCAGTTTCGAATCTTGTGAACGTTTTACAGAGAAATCGTTGGTTGGTCCCGAAATAACATACAAACTACTACCAATACTACTTTTAAAGATTTGTCGTGCAGTGATTCATCAACCTTTGTTCCGTTTGAATTCTACAAACTTTAACGATACACTTTCTTTCTGTGGCAATTTTGGTTTCTGTCAGTTGGATTCTTATTTTGAACAGCAAGTAGAAGAAGGATCTGATAGTTGGAAGGTAGTGTCAAAGAGAAAATATAACATTCCGGTAGGTTAAGATTGCGAAAAAAGTAGGAGTTCGCACAAAAGTCACAGTCTACGACCCAGCCCTATGATTCAGTAACTCTGTTCACTGATTACAGTGATCCCGAGGTCACTATCCACTGAGTTGATGGGGAGCATATAGTCGAGTCCGCTGGTCAAGGTTTTCATACATGCATTCCAGGTCTTCGTTTCATCGCCGTTTACATTTTTTCAATCGCTACCTGCCTCGGCAAACAACGCGCGCGGTTGCAACCTATCTGGTGATATCCGTAACAAAGATTGCTTTATGCACAAAAGTGTATATCAAATACAATTCAAAAGTTCGTTTTTCAATGGTTTGGTGAATGTTTGGAGGTCGTATATTCGAGCTCCACAGTGATGTCCAGTATAGACATGGTCTCTACAGCCTTGATATTCGATAGATGTTTTGTCTGCACCTTATTCACTATCATAAACTCTAGAAAGCTTTATTTTCGTGATTTTGAAACCATTTTTTGCTCTGTTATCCGCATGTTTTGGGAAACGTTTGAAAATTTGAAAGTTCAACAGGTTGCTCTCTCTCGAAATTGTTATTATAATAGTTGCTAATTTCAAAGTAAATAAAACGACTCAACAACGTACATGTTCAGTTCCTGTTCAGCATTTGATTACCATAATTTGCACCTGTGTGAACCAAGGGACCGTATCAGAGTACAAAAGAAGCGTAATCGGTGTGCATGAATACTTTGACACGTGAAATCTTTTACTGGTGTTTAATCTCAATGAAAATGGTTATCACTAGGTTTCTTTAGACAGCTGTTTCCCGTTGATCCTATTAGCCTTCCGATTTAATCAAAATGCGTTTGGAATATTTGTGATAAATTGATTGATGATTTGAAGATTCAACTACGGATGAGGATGATCAAATAAGTGATCGAACAAATTTGCATAATGTGTCAGTACACACAAGTAGACGCAGTGTCAAAATCCATCTTTAATATGTGCACCACCGGTAGTTCACCTAGGGGAGTTCACCAAAAACCCCGATTTCAAACCAACTATGAAGAGGCACAAGAACCACACATATCCTCTCGGTTGTGGCGGTTGTGGTCACCGACTCGATTGGGCATCAAAGTGTATTGGGTACCTTGGATGTTTGACCCCGTCCGAATGGTGTATGATTAGATGAACCATAGCCCCAATGAATCGCGGTTTTCACACGCTTACCCGCTTTCTTGCGGGTCAGGCTTTGGCTAGCCGAACGCTCCCATTGTGGAGTCCTTAAGGAAATTTTCCTGTCTTAGCCTGGGCAACATGACAGTATTCCGCTCGCGTATAAATCATGGAACGTCTCTCTTTTTTATAAAGATTATTATTATTATTTTTTGGCACAAGGTCTGTATTCTTACTGGTGTGAATATATACATATACATATATATATAAGTTCATTCTTTATTATGTCTAGAACATTTAATCTGACAAGATTTATTTTATACCAAGATATGTATACCATGAGCCACAGATATGATGGGTATACGTGCTATGTATACTACGTATTTGACTCTAATTTCGTGGGTCATTAATTACTTGGGATTATTGTATTATCCAACTGGATTATTCGGAATGAAGAAAACTTAAATCTTCAATTCTGTTATAACTGCCAATATCAGGAAAACTGCAATCAGTGACTTCAATGATTGAGTATTTATTGAGTCACATGAATTTGTTTATTTTACTCAGAATTTTTGAGTGTGTGTGTTAGTAAACCAAAATCCGTACATGTGAGTTTGTAACGGTATTAAGTTTTAAGCTCTTTGCGTAGCCCGTTGCGGTCATCTGTTGCAATTGATATGTAATAGAACCTTCTTTGGGATATTATATCAATAAGCTATGAAATTTAGATAGCTTAAAATTGGGCATTTCTTCTTAAACAACGCCGTAACACCAAAAGGGTTTTAAGCCTCGCGTTAGCTGTAAAAAAACATTTCAAAGAACCTTTGTTCATTCTCACAGTAACAGGTTGGTTATTCGCATTAAAAATGTGCATCTAAATGATAAATATGTAAGAAATCCGATTATGATGCCCTTGGTGGAATTTTATATTAAGATTTCAATTTCGTATACATGTAGCCTGAAGACATAATGGGAAGTGCACCATAGTAGAACACGTTACTTCTTGTGATTACATGGTGTGACTTAGTTGAATCTAGCTAATTTTGCCCCAGATTCTCGTGTTTTAACTTATTAGTAATTTTCTACCTAATGTCTCAAGCCGAACCTGTGGTGCCAATATGCTGCCCAAAATTCGTATCTTCGTAAAAGAGAGACTCGTTAATTCACGATAATTCTCTTTCGCAAAGATAGATATAAGTTCAGTTTCATTTTCTACAACCGTTAACCATGCAGTTTTGTGAGCTGGTTTTATTTACTGTTTTTTGGCTGCCCATTAGTATGGACAGTAAGAGAACGACAGGAGGGTCGAAAGTAGAATGGAGGAGAAAATTGAGAACTCCAGCAAACTATGGCTGCAATTGGACTGAAAAGATGCATAAACGCCACTGTTTACGACACTCAGCCATATCACTCAGTTTCTCTAACGAGTGTCCAAGACTGTCCGAGTTTAGACTGTGTGCCAAAAACCATGGTTCAGCAATCTTTATAAGGAAGAACATGGTATATAGTTTGCTTGTCAGCGGAATACTACCACGTTGCATAGATGAAAACAGTCACATTCCTACACCCGGAAACTCTGATTAGCCGGAGCATGTTCCACAAGACAGCGGAGTGATGTTTAAAATCCGCGGTCTGTTGAGGGCTCGTGAGCAGCACATAGCATTATACAACATTTGAAGTGAAACAAATGTCCAGGGAGCCAAACATTCTCTGATGCCCTGCCGAGCCGGTGACCAGTGCTACAATCAATATGGAGATATGTACCAGGAAGGTTCTCTCATCCTTCCGATATTTACTTCCCTTTATTGATTGTACAATAATAAAGTTTTCAGAAGGAAGGAAGCATTCAATCAAGGAGCTGCCAAAAAATACATAATGCAGACGTCAGGCGGTTGTGATTAGATTTGAATACACGTCCTCCGGGCTAAAAAGTTAGGGATCTTTACCACCGCACCACCACCACCAGATGTGTAATCATACTGAAATCGATACTGATTGTTGGGTTAGTACAAATGAGACACGCCTGAATTACTGAAATAAGGTTTAGATGGGGTGACCAAAAAAACTTTTTCTGCTTTTGCTATGCATATTTTTCATTTTGTACTTTTTGGATTCCTACTTTTCTGCACACGTTCTAGTTTGCTTAGGACAAATCCGTCTGCTGGTGATCCGTTTGCTATGAAATCATGAACTGATTTGCTTGTTAGCACCGTAATTTGTCTCACACGCAGTCTGAACCTAGACAGGAGTGAAATAGGATAAATTTTTATATGTCATTTCGAGAGTCTACCTTGAAATTTCGCTGTCTTTGGACCTTAGTGACATGAAAGAATGCACATGACAGTCAGAATCACAGTTTATACTCGGTTCACAATCAACAGTTCACCTTTAAAAGACGTTTGTGATAAGTGCCTATCGCCTGTCGATCAATAGGCATGTAAGAATGATATTCGACAGGTCCAAATCACCAATATATTTCATCGTCCGTCGACATCTTGGCATACTAATCAATCGACACCCATTTGTCCACCGTGCTCCACCATACCGATTCCATTGTATCCTTGGTACGCACAATTTCTTCATGTCTGGTTGCTTAAATAAGTGGAAACGTTTGGTGAATCACTCCAACGACGTACAGGATAACAACAACGTAATGCACACATACTCCGTGTTTTCCGAATGTGCAATCTGGTGGAACATCACAGCACATAACATTTGATCTGAATAGATTTTTATGCAAGTAACCGGAATTTCAATACTTTCGATTCAAAAGCTTTTGGAAACACTGTTGCTTTGATTTTCAACTACCAAGCACTCTAGGAAAGAGTGAAAAGTGTTGAAGGAAAGCGATATGTCAGCTTAAAATAAGAAATAAAGTGTGCATCGAACATCCGTTCAACTAATCCAATGATACACCATGATGAGGTTTCCGATAAATACATACACGTACAAAGGCGTAGTTTGTGCAATAACAAAAATATTCCCTTGGTTCTTTGAGCCCTTGTAGTTCAGAAGGTTTCACAAACGTTTTTCGACATTGTTTTCCGTTAATCCTGGGAAAATATATGCAAGATATCTCAACACAAAAAATGTTTCACTTTTCTTGCTGTACGTGCTTATTTAGTTTTTTCTCAGTACTGAAAACAGGCAGTAATAACCAGAATAAATTTATATTTACAGCTCTACTATACTACATGCTCGTTTGCAATACATAAATCACAGAATTACCTTTATCACTTTGTACTTGAAAACGATTGCTAGCTGCAACATTACTCAGACGAAAATCCTGTATACTTTCAGCATCTTCCGTGAAAATTTCCAATTGATTAGGATTTCTGAGAATGAAATGGAATGTTCATTGAAGAGTATTTTTTATCGTATTTGTACATTGTTTATGTTCTGTTGAACAAACTCAGACAATATTGAATGACAAAAAAGAATTTTTGAGCACCTAGACAATAAGCGTTTATTATTTTGTTTAGTAAACGAGGATTTTATTAAATTTCTTGTTTACTTTCGATGGGAAATTTGAAATAATTTAAATGTACAACGGGGTAAATCCTAAGTCCCCGGAAAACCGTCCGTGTTTCCCCGTGGCAAATAGTTTTTTACTCTTACACTGAATTGCTCCAGAGTTAGATATTCAAACAGAATAAGTATAAAGGTAACATTATTCTGATAGCCTTTCTTTTATTTGTTTAAACATCAGTCATCGTGACAATCTCAGCCCTCGTCTGAAAATTATCACAAACTCCGAGTATGTTTCCACAATATCTACGAAGAACTTTACTAAATAGAAGCAAGCTTTAGAGAAAAGCGAAGGAGAGAACTTAGTTTATCTAGTCTCATTTTGGTCTTTTGCGTTGTTTCAAGGATTCTTGAAGTCGAATTCCCATAAAATGTCTTTTAGCTGAAAACAAAAATGACATGATCATGAACTTAAGTTTACTTGTAAAAATAAATAATGGACCAAAAATATACTCACTTAGTTAGAACAATGAAATTTTAGTTTCCTAGAACGAAAATGGGTAATAATTGGCTTAGATTGGCTGCGCTCATTGCAAACTTAGCGCTCAACTGGATAACAATACTAATGAGGTTCCTAAATAAAAGAAAAGTTTGTTTCGTATTGTCAATATTGTGATGGAAAACCGTAAGTCTAATGTCTAACATACCACAAAGAAATGAAGCACGCGTGGCATTTATTCTCTGCACCAGTGAAACGTCTCTCTCGTACTCCACACCTGACATTCTGATTGCCAATGACTCTATAGTACCGTCTGTCATCGATACATAATCGAGATAATACCAAAGTGGTATGGTCTTATTTAACCGCATCCACCTGAATGACAGGTACGATGATGATCACAGATCGACATGAAATGTGGATGCCCCTCTTTGCACTGTGTGAGATGTTTTTGCATTCAAAGCAGAACTGGCAACCGGTAAATTATATTGCAGCTGGAAGTGTATTACTCACTTCGTAATTTATTACAGCCTGTATATAATCATTTGAAGTCCCAAAAAATGCGAGAATTTGGGGTTAAGTCGATCTCATTACTGGGTCCGAAGTAACCAAGAAGAAGATAAAATATCACTGAAGCGCGTATGTAGTTAGAACTGCCCCGAAAATTACTCAGTGCTCAAAAACTAAATTCTCAATGAATCGATGTCGGAAACAGTGGCACTCATGGATTCACGCATTACCCCAGCAGCCCTAGTCTATGTCAATTTGCTATTTTGACATTCACTCTGCTCTCAGCATTCCATTTTTTCTTCTACTGTCTTATTCAAATGGGCAGCCGAAAGTCAACAACCAAAGCCACCGCACAAAATTACTTGGTTAAGGGTTGTTCAAAATGAAATTGAAATTCAGCATTCAATTTATGATTTATTATTAGACAGAGTGGTCGTATAAAACGCAGCACCAGTGAAAGGAGAATAAAACTGAACTACGCTCACTTATTAAAGTCATTCGTTTATCTATCTACATAACCTGGAAATTCACAGTTCTAGATTTTCATACTTGTAGTTTACCCATCGGTAATGAGAGAAGATTGAACAATGCGTTTCCGTACATTTCACCCAACGAATGGGTACCTAAACAGTGCTACCTTCGATACATCAAGATCACAATACACCTAGATAACACAAAGGTTGAATTCCCTATTAAGTTGAATCATCTGCTGCGAAAGGTCAATGAATTCAGTCGCAAAATAGAACCCAGTAGTAGAAGTTGATACCCGAATGAGACTACCAAACGAGCCGTTTCCCCTCAGTTAACTCCTACCAAAAGAAGTCAGGTAATTTTATAAAAGCCGTGTTCCAAAACGATTTTAGGGGAACAACCATAACTTGTTTCAACAGATGTAAGGGCAGCTTGCTTCACCTTGGTCATTGTTCGTCAGAAAATGTAATGATAGGCAACATTTGTCAGCAGAAAAAGAACGATTTTCCTTGTTTTGCAAAAATATAATGGGACTTTCAATTCTCATTAGTTCGTTTACATTTTGGTTGACTTTCTTCGGAAAATGTAAGAACTATATTCTTATAATCATGATGTTGGGCGTCAGCTATTTTTCTTCACTAGACTATTTGACTCGAGTAGTCTAATTTTTCACAGCAAACTCCGACTTCTTGAAGACACCATTACACTGACTGTATTTCATCTACTGACTATGATCATTATTACCGCATTTTATGCAAACATCAAAGAATATTTATGTAACTAAACTTTCATCCTGGCGCTAGTATCAATAACATTCAGTTAGCGTTTTTAACTGTGCATATGTGCTAAATTTGTGGCTCCACATTCAGTCGCTTTGATTCACTCTAATATCTTGAATACCAAAGAAGCTATTTATTGTCTAGATTTTCCAAATGAGCTTTTCGTAGGCTCAAGTTGGATTATTTTTGCGTAAATTTTTATTTCAGGCAAGTAATGTTCTACTGTCGCTTTGAGGCTAATCACCACGAAAAGGCACGTTTTGTGACTGAATAAAAATTGGACGAGGTACAAATTACCGTCAGTTACACACCCTTTCCTCGATCCTTGCGTATATTCTTTCAGTTTGGAGAAACTAAGGACGCTGCTGAACATAAAATACCGTTTCCCATTTCTCAGTTGCGTATATAATGCTTTTGGAATTTATACCACGTTCTGGTAAATACTGAAGTGAACGAACACGAACTCAATTCTTACTCACTGTCAGTGGACCGGTATACACGCTGTTTGACGCGCCATAAGTCAGATCCCGAAATATTTTTTTCGGGCGAAAAACAAAAACAGTCATATACCAATACAGAATGTTACTCATGTCGCGCGTTCATCAATTTTTTCATATCTTATGGAGTCCGAACTGAGTGCTAAACAAACCACGTGATCACAGTCTTTATTTCCGATATATTAACACAAAACCGCCTCAGTTATGAATACGTTTTTAGTGTAGGAGGATTGAAATCATGAATTGTAAATTAAGTATTCTAGTAGAGCTCAAGATTTACTTTAATTTAAAACATTCTTATTACCTCGGCATTATGTATTTCATGTGTAACCAACTTTTGAACGTTATTCTGAACTCAATTAAATATTGTGAACAACACTTTCCTAAAGCTGGTACTAACAATTAAGTAAAAAGTAAGCAAATACTTTCTTAGTCGTTGAAGATAGGCCCAATCACATTGCTTTAAGTTAAACAGGTTAAATGAGATGTAAGGAACCACAAGTATGGCATGAAAGCACATGGTTATGTTCGTGCTGTTCGACATTGATCAGAATAAAGATTTTACTGTCAAAAGTAATTTAAATCATTTTATATCGTTTTATGATATATTGATATAGTTATTCATTTAATCAGCGAATATTTTACAACGACTGATAATGCCAAGTTTGGCTTAGTGAATTTGAGCCGACTGGGTATCATACACAACGTATGGTCTTGATTTTAAATTTCACTTCTTGGGAGTTGGAAATGCCCCAAATGTTACATGTTCCCTGGAGGTGTTGTACAAGGGCCAATATGATTCATTAGAAGAGGGACTTTTGTGTTCCGACAAGAAATGATATCGCTAACAAAACTCAGTTGTTTATGTAGGGGAACATTTGACTACTTAGGAAGAGAAATCTACACCCAATACCATGCGTACATCGCCTAGTGAATAAAGATGCAGTGGGATGGCCCAATCCGATGGCCACTTATTCATGGTATTGAACATTCATGGTGCGGCTCAGGAGCTAAGGATTCGACTCTTAACCCGAAGGCTAGTGTCTCGACGTTTGATTGAAGCAGAAAGTGGTACAAGCTTGAGAAAAAGAAGTAAAAGGGGATAACAAACTCAGGGTAGCTAAATACCCATGAAGCACGTTTCCTTGGGTTTGTGTTGCATTCTATTTTTCGTCGCTCGTATTGAATGTTTTGGATGTGGGGAGACGGATGTGCCCCGTAAATTTACTCCTAATAATAGTGCAGTGCAGCTTTTGAAACATGTATAATTGTATCAAACTAATTGATGCAGTTAGAAAACCTTGCTCAGGTTTCAAACAGAAACTTAATGATCGGTAATTTGGAAGTTATCACACTTGCACACACATAATGTATATTTCGATTATCTACCCTAGATTCATTAAATACATATTTATTTAGCTGTGCACACGTGCGCATCAAACAGGACCGTACACTTTATGTACATGTGCACATACTGTCAGTCCGTATACAACAGACGTCCCTAGAAGGCAATTCTGCTCATGTACATTAACTCCAGTCCGTCACTGAGGCAAGTTTTGCTCGAGTGTCAGGAAATCAGATTATTCAAGTTTTCCGCTAATCGGGTCGTCGGATAGAGGTGATGGCCGATGGTTTACCTTCGGTTGTTTGTGTATCCGTAGTGGATCGTTTGTGCTTCTCTTGGCTACCAACTGCTGGAACGATTTGATTCAGGTTTAACGGACATAGTCCTACAGAGAATGTTCACTTCAACATGATTTGTGCTCTAGCTCACGCACCAAATTGCAGTTTACAACTTTAGCTTATACATCAACGTCAAAAACGTGCGCTTCAATTGGATCACTCACAGTTTCTTCTTGACTTTTGACCATCAATAGCGTAAACCAAAGCAATTCAGCGATACAAATCAACCGCATTATGCAGTGGGCCATATATTCCAATCGAAAAAGGTTTGCAAATGCTCTGCTTTATCCTCTTTGACAATCATTTTCGGGGCTGCATACTCTAGTAATAACCTGGTAATATGGCTTAGAGAACAAATGACTTAAAATAATGGAATGAGACTTGAAAGACTGGGTAAGTGAACTGCAAGTCGACTGTAGCGATATAATTGCTCCTCATTGCAATAAAATTACTTAAAACATTACAAAGCACCCCTGACAAAAATCCGAAGACACTGAATCTTCTTGACTGTCAAGACCCTTGCTTTAAGAAATAAGTTTTTTGATGAGTGAACAAAACAAGCGTGACGTTTTGCTGAGATGTTGTTCATTCTGAAACTATATTGCTTTATGGAATATTATTGCATCCTGCAAAGTTATCAACGAACTGAACATCTGTGCTTATATACTATACCTGCTTACACGCTCTCCTGTCTCTTCCTTAAATTATGTATATATGACATTCTCCGTCATTCAAGTTACTGCCAGTGCATTGAGAATCTAGAACAATTCTTAGTAATGTTTATTTTAAGGCTCATCTGTTTCAAATATGACTTTACCGGACTCCGGAGCATTACAATAGGTGATGTCTTGCAGGACCTCTAACCTAAGATAATTGACACAGGAACACCATGTTAATCTCCTTGTTTGAATAAAGTTTCAACCGTTACCTTTTTACCCACGTTCGTGACCTCTGGTGCATCTTTCACGAGCTCAATGCTTTCACAGCTCGAGGTACCTGAATCCGGAATTCAAACCATGCTTATTACAATTGTGCACTCGCTATGTGTGACTACAATAAGGTCCAAGAGATCACCCAATTTTGTGTGTTGCATAAACAAAGCCAAACGAATTATTTCCGGTTGATAGTGAAATGATTTTTGTTCATATGATAGGATTGCATGAGATGATAATTACCGTCATCTCATTATATATATTTTTATTCAAGTAATTCGCCAAACTGCTTCAATGTTTTAACCTAATGTAACAAGTGCATTTCGATTTCATCATCGAAACTAAACGTAAGTTACCACAGAGGCTGACAAAAAGTGTTTGATATTCTTCTTCCATCAAATCCCTGAAAATGTTTTTCACTTTGTTATCTTTTGCACCGCAATTCTACCGTTTACTATCAGTAGTTTTGGTGTTTTGGTCCCCTGTTTATGCACAAACAGGTGATGTAAAGGTATTTGTGTATATAAACCTTTTTCTATGTGACATCCCCTGCGTCCCTTCCTTAAACAAATGCAAAGGATAACACATACCTAATTTTATTCCAGAACTAAGCTAAGGGGCTTAAAGATTACTATGAATTACTTTTAAATAAATCAATTTAATTATAATATCTATTCATTTTTAAACAAAATTTAATACAATTGTGGCATAAAGACCTGATTTTCAATCAGAGCTTGCAAGTTTAAAGCTTACAAAATGATAAGTATTCATAAGTAAGTTTAATTCTTTCACGTCCAGTTAATTGTATTTTTGAAAATCGGCATTGGAAGGCAGTCGCAAGCTGAGATAGTTTGAGCGGTTTTAAAAGAACAACAGTGTGGGAAAGATTTTGCGTTTTAGTGAATGATAGAAATATGCAATCAATCCAGTAGAAATAACAAAGTGGGCGGGCACAGACGGCGATCCCAGTACTTTTGGATGAAAATTGCTCTCTTTCCAAACACGTGATTGAGCGTATCAAAAAGATTGTTTTCAGGCTAATCGTTTTTTAAGTTTACGTCTTCGCCTATTGTTAAGTGCATTGCGTTTTGTCTGCTAGTATCAAATGGATCATTTTCGGTCTCGCTACACTGTAAAACACAATTCTTATAGTTTATGTAACTACGGTTCTATTTTGAGAACTTATTCATTCATCAAAGTTTTGGGAATTCAATCAACCACCGGTAGTGCAAAATCCGGAAATAAATGATTTGATTGATGCTGAAAAATTTCATTTGAAAGACTATTTCCGTAAGATAAAACAAAGCAAAAAATGAGACAGAGGCGGCTAATACTCCACCTGTTGGACACGAAGTATTAGCCGTTCAAAGTTCGATGTCACGCACACATAAATGAATAAATTCACAAATTGTACACAGCAAAATCAAAACACAGGTGAATTAAATGAGCTTGCCTTCTAAACCACTTTATACATTTAACCAGGTGATTGGACAAACCATAACAGAAATAATTTCATTACTTTGATTCGTCACTACACATAGAGCAATATATAAGCCTTTTCCAATCTTCTGAACATTCAGTAAATCTATAATATATTTTGGCCAGTAAATGGAATAGAATAGCAACAGTTAAACCGAAGGTTTTGGAGTCTGTGAAAAATGCAAAACATCATGTTACCCGTTCAATAAATCATTTTGTGTAATCCATTTTCGATTTTGCTCATCTCGGAAAACCTCGAACAATAAGCATCACTTTATTCACAAGTAAAACAAACTGGCTAACATTTGCACGTTTAAGTGAAACCATGATTCAACGAAACCTGTTTCTTTGGTGGTCTTTATGCGCA
Source organism: Echinostoma caproni (assembly GCA_900618425.1). Taxonomy (NCBI): domain Eukaryota; kingdom Metazoa; phylum Platyhelminthes; class Trematoda; order Plagiorchiida; family Echinostomatidae; genus Echinostoma; species Echinostoma caproni. The sequence continues at coordinate 134,980 of UZAN01039552.1, forward strand.
TTTTGTTGATCTGTTCAACAACGAAAAGCAGATGCAATCAATAAAAATCCAAGCAATTGTTTTATCGCACAGCTGCACATAATTGATGCATCCATGTATTCGATAAATTTATTGGTCTATTCAACTAATCACATTCGTGTAATGCTCCACAACCAAAAGGGTACTCAGACATAATAGATCACGTAGTCTTCCATGTGCAACGGTCCTATTTCTACCGTACCGTACTTTAGAAGGATAACCGCAGTTACTCTGAGCACTAAGAACTTCACAGACCGCTGCATGACAAGCGAACTCCATGAAGCCTGAAAATATCAACTGACGTTATCAATAGCAAACATAATCACATTCGTAGATTAGTCCAGCATTTGATGCTAAAAATCGTTACCTAAAACTCTGGTTTGTTCCTTGCAATCAGAGTATGGAAACCCAATCTATGGTTTTATTTGAACTTTTGGAAAGATCATCCGAAACATGGATACAATTCTACCTTTTGTATCTTTAAAATTTTATAACTTGCATGAATGTCTTGATAGCACTAATAAATCCGCTACACATTATATTTACTGTTGATCTCTTGACAACCAGGCAACGCTACCATTCATGCAACAAAGTTCAAACCATATCCACCGTAATCCAGTCCTGCAATGACGTGTTTCGTGCGTGCTTGATTACTCCACATTCGTTAACCAATCACAGCTTACTTGATTTCGATTTCTTAGTTATTTTGAAGACTGGTCTTATTTACTTCTGTTTTATTCCCTTTTATGTGAGTCTCATACGTTTTGCGTCGCTGGTTACGGTCACCTTAGATTTTCCTGACCGCTGGAGTACAGTAGATGAAAAAGATTGCTCTTAAGATCCATCGAGTGTCCAATTAATAGTGACCGGTTCGTTGTTACTAATGCCTGTAATCGGCTTCATCATATCACGTAGTTGCACTAGTGTATACAGTATTAAAAGAAAAAGCAAAGACAAAGATTCCATGGTGATAATTTTGCTTTGGTCAACAAAGAACCAGAATACCCTAGTTTGGCTTCCACCTTACATTCAGAATCTATGATAAGCATTGTCATCGTGGCCGTAGAAAGCATTTTTTCTAAATATTCAGCAATAACGACCTACTAATTAACCTGGCTGAGGAAGACCGCTTTTGTGCACTCAGTAAATATCAATGTATCAGTTCAACTAAAGTTACTCTCTTCCGTAATGCATAAGACCTATGTGACTTTTGTTTCCGTGCTGTCTGGCTTATACCACAATAAGCTGTCGCACACTGGTAAGACAAAGCATTCCCTCGCTGCATACTCAGGCAAAAGCCCTGCGTATCAATATCTCATAAGAAAAATAATCTAAGCGGTCGGATATTTAGCGTTGCATTTATTAACCGCAGTAACCATTGGATACATCAACATCCAACCAACGCTAAAATTTACAATTCTGTAAAAGGTAAATCACTAATTGAATTACGTGTAGTAAAAGTAACGTGGTTGCCCAAACCACATTGGTTCTGAAAAAGACTGAAATGTGTTTTTGTATCCTCCAGATTCTAACACAAAAAGATACGAAAAATTAAGACATAGATCCTCAAAGTGCGTATCCATGTTATTGATTATTCCAAAACACTAAAACGCAGCAACTAATTTATACTTCACGAGATAACTTGCAGCTTGGATATATAAACAATAGCTTATGGTTATGAAACTCATCGCTACATGCGTCGTTTATGAAAGCCTGTTTAAAAACATCCTCGGAACTTTTGCAAGGCAATGCTTGCTGTTGTGATCAGCCTTCGACATTGGTGGTTATTTTTTTAATTGATTCTCTTGTACCAAAAACACTCCGGTTTTCGAGAGATCGTGTTTCCATTAACATTGCACTTCACAAATGCTTTGCCACAATAACCGTGTACAACTGTTTACATTACTCGATATGACATGAGCAGCTAATCGGCTTATTGTGTGAATCGTACTTTTGTTTTCAGCGTTCTGATCACCTGATCGGATCACAAGGTTTACTCAATAGAAAATGAAATCAAAGAATTTAAATTATTCATCCGAATAATGTATGTTGTTTATATGATCTAAAATTATATACAATGTTCGGTGTCAACAAAACAGAGAGTTTGGGCAAAGAATTATATTTTGCTGGATTATTACTGCATTACCATCGTGAAGAGAGTAGTGCCTGGATTTATGGATCGTATACATGTCAGTGCATTATAAAAACCAAGTTGATGAACAGTACGGAATTCACGTATATATAGATAAATATACTTATATAACCAAGTTGATATTAAGCCTGGTAGTGCGTGCATGAGGATTGAGAATCGGAAAAATGAAGAGGATCGACTGACAATTTCTGGGCACATTGTGCTTAGATATTATCTCATGAACCATGGCAGTCGTGCTTCGCACTGAGGGCAAATTCTCAAACTGCTTGCACTCTTCTGCGTGGATTGCATTATTTGAACTCACATTCACAATCCCCTGTAGTTCAACAAAAACCAGCTTCATAGAATCATTTTGCATCTAAAACCTTTCTGTTGCGCACGTGACAACCATTCAGTTAGCTAGAGCACTTGAGTTTCAAGTAGCCCGCCCACAAAGTGTGATTCAAACAACTGCCAGAAATGCTCCGGTATGAAAGACACCACCGTTGATCCATATTTAAGTGTATAAGAGTCCAAATAGATCATCGGTTAGGATGCACATATTGTCTGCCATTTTTAAATTCTTTTATGGCTGGTTCATAAGAATAGCACTGCGGATATTCATTATGTGGGGTAATTTAGTAGTTTCTAGATTTATTTGTGATTGCCGGTCACAGACCGTTCAGTACGCACCAGCGTGTTCATCTTGTATTGTTGAACTAGGAATGTACCAGTGTTTCAGACTCATCGTCTGATATCGAACCGTATAAAAATACTTCACAGGAAAATTATACGAGAAAAGTTTATTAACATCAAACTACATTCGGTCTTATTACAAACCGTTAGTAGTCTTCAATACGCTTGGATAACGAAGATAATGCTACTTGTTTGAATTTATTCTTTATAAACTCACTGCTAACCCGTTATATTTTTTCCATCTGTTTCGCAGCTCCTCATGGACTTTTGCTGAACTTGATCACTTTATTATTACTTATAAAGGGACTGCAAAACTCATTGTAATTCTGCAGTTTTATTTTTAACACCGCTTTCTGCTCACCTATGCAGAAACCCGACACTTAATATCAAGGTTAGGCACAAAGTATAAAGTGGTAGTCATTGATTAAGTTGTTTGGGGTATGTGTTAGGCATGAAATCGCATAGGTTGCATTGGCGCGCGATGTTTGCCGAGGCAGACAGTGGAGGGTACGAGATCAAGGGTGATCAAAAGACCCGGGATGCAGATATGGAATACCCTGATCAGTAGACTCTGTGATTTGGGTAGTGGCCGGCTCCCTGAATGAGCACCTTGAAGTCAGTGCAATAAACCGTTAGGGTTATCAAGTGATATGGTTAAGTTTCATAAACCGTGGAGCTCGCACATCTCAATTTCTTGGCAACCTTAGTCTACCGTAATTCTCCATTTCTCTTGACCACTCCTTTCAGTGTTTTTAACCTTCTTTTCTCCCCTTCATCTAACTCGACATCCAAACAACAGCAAATAAAACCTCCGTAGGAATTTATTTGGTTTTCATTACTGAATTTATATTCAACTGATTCGTTAAGGGGAAACTATGCTTCCAATTATATTCATCTGTTTTTCTAAGTTATCAATGTTCATGATTATTCCTGATAAATAACAGCATTCTAAAAGGCATGCATATCAACCCGTTAGATAGACATCGGATTGAATTTTCTAAATAAAAACGAATTCCCGAAGGGATATTTAAGCCCCAGGTTAACACCTTAATTGCTGCAGTATGTGGTTCCCTTCACTCAATTATTTTTGTTCTTAAATAACACCAGTCCATATACATCCTTCGGTGCACGCCAGTTATCATCAACATAAATGATGGGGTTTTCTTTTTCAATATGCCTCCCTTTTGGTCTGTTATGTGTTCAATCGTCTTTGAGCAGTTATGCCTAATCGTTTTGTTTGCATTTCTGTGAACCATTGATCCACAGTGAAGAACACCGCATAAATGATTGAGCTGAGGTTCATCAACCTATATGAATGTCAAACAACCATTTTATCAATTTAATTGATGCATTTTGATAAAATCAGAATATGTTCAGTTCACATAACGGATTGTTCACCAACTGCATGAAAATGAAACACCTGCAAAAAACCATTCGAATTTTACCACAGTCGAACCATTTTGTAATTTAGTGGGATTTTAGTGTACAAGAACCTTATTCGCTGGTTATAGTGAACTATCAGAATACAATAAACATGAACCCACTAAAGTGCTAGTGATGTTTTAAATCCAAGGTCGTAAATTATTCGAGAAGGAAAGGTGACTGAAAACTAGGCTGAGTTCATCGTGGTCTATTTATTTCGCGGTACGTACGTGGTGTGATGTTCCATGCATACATATTTTCCTCTGGACCCAGAGCAACTCAGACCTCACTCAAATTGTCTCCACTGTCCCATGGAAGATGCACAATAAGTTAAAATTGAACGAAAACAGAGCTTTGATTTTGAAGTTGTTCAGAGATACAGCCGGTAAGCATGAATCAGAACAAACATATGCACATATCAAATATTCAAAACATTAAAAGTTTGCAACAATACTTGGCTCGCATTCTTTTGCCATCAGGATCGCAACCGGAGCAAGTATGATATAACTCAATAACCCATTTAGCATTCTCTTGGCTGTTCACGCACCTAATTGGTGAGAAAACACAGGTGTCCTCCAGTGCTGATTGCCATGTGTAAGAAAGGCATTAAATTTGGATTTTCAACCCTCGAATTTATTCTGAGCAGAAGCATAATTTGATGAAAGTTTAAGTGCTCAAGGATAGAGTTTGATCTATTTTGTAAACATACCACCAAGGAGATTGGTATGGCCCACGATTTTCGCCAAGGAAACCAATGGATGGGAATAACCGGGTGATCAGATTAAGACCTAATGTCGGGATGTGGAAAGTCTGAACAATTAATCTGCTCACAAATGACGCGTTGAAATTCCTAGACGGGAACCTCGGGATCAGAGTATCCGACGGTTAGAAACACTGAATGTTATGGCCGGGTATTGTACTCAATTACCTTGCAATCTTACTGCAATAGCGTTTTCTACTAGCAACTTGTCCTAGGCTTCAACAGCGACAGCTTAGCTTTACTTTTCAAACTAAATCAGGAATCAAACGATGGCAAACAAAACCCGTTGAATACAGATGAATGAATGGTGATTGCGTAAACTTAAACGGAGACTGAAAAACGATTTTTTCAATTGGCTAACTTTGTTCCTCTCGGTTATCAGGTCAGTTTATCCGAAAACGTCTTGAATTAGTATGATTTGGTATCTGGTTCTGACTTTCATCAAAGGAATCGCGCATCCGAGGGCCCTGGGTAATCGAAGGAGAAGATTTCCCGTAGGTGAATGAGCCGGGGATAACTGTTGACCGTCCAGTATGTAAACTTCCTTTATGATGTTATATGGTTCAAAGAAAATGATCAATTTGGGAGGCTTTCTGCGCCATCCATAGGAGAACGTAGTCATAGGTCAATCAGATCTACATTATATGAATAAGTTTCCTGAAGCGCTTGAAACATTAACTTTTTTCAGAGGATGCAGTATCTTTATATATACCAAATGAATGAAACATAGTATTCCGTGGAACCAGTGGCTTCTTGGAATCTAAATATTAAATGCTGATCTAGCTAGAAATGCTGCAGCTCACGGTGCGACGAAACCCTTGTATGCTTGCAGAAACATTCCCGAGTATTTTAACAATATTGAGTTCACACTGTCAGGGCAAGATTGTGGATATCAATGTTTTCCACACCAATCGAAAATTTGCATTTGTACCCTAACAAATGCTAGCGAGTGCGAGAAAAAACACTGTGCCGAACAATCAATCGCAGCAAATCCGTTTGTGTTGCACAGAACTGATATTTTTCTTGCTTAGCTGAAAATGATTTGCATGCGTAAACGTATCTTCACGTGGTCATACATCCTTGGTGGACTTCATGCTGTTTGTTGAACTGTATCTATGCTAATTGCATGCACAGTTGTGGTGCTTTCAGATTTGTAGCACGATAGCCAAAGTTATCCCCACAGATATCATAACGGGGTGAGCACACAATGCAGTCAGTGGGCATGCGTTCCGCATTCTTAAAAAAATTATATCAACGTTCTGGGAAAAACTTGACCAACTTTCATTGATCTCCAAGAGACGTATCTGTTGACCAGCCCGTGTGAAATTCTATTTCGACGCGATCTTTGAAAAGCCCTTTCTATGTATTGGTTACTAGAATACTCTATCAAAACATTTATCCACTCTGACATTCATAGATGAATGACCCAAATCTGTGTTCACACTTACGGATATGATGGCTCTCGCTTTTACATTATATCAGCCCTTCGCTGATAATGAGTACCAGTGCTGACCATCATACTTTCAATGTGTCAAATTTCAGTTAAACAACCATCAAACGGTATGAACATCAAACTTAATTACAATCAAATTGGTATAACCGACAAAGATTAACCGAATTAACAACGGGCACTTTTTTGTTTAAGCTCATTTAGTAAATTTTGTCTATAATTTCAAAAGACATTTCCAAACCCAAACCCCGTTTTTGAAAAGTATCCAACTTTTCCTTTTTCTTCTCTTTTCAGATTCCTGTCCGGTGCGTAGATCCAATTCTGGAACGGTGAGCTTCCAGCCTGGTTTTTCTGTTATTGTGTAGCCAACTTTGATACATGGTACATATCTAAAGTTAGTTCATTTTTTTCTGGTTTATCGTTCTAACCGACGGGAGGATGTGTTTGCCCTTAAACTACATTTAATAAATACCTCTTGCATGCTGCATTCTCTGGAAATGGGCTACGTCATTGAAGACTGTTGACGCCAGCTGGGTTACAAACAGAACATAGAATAGTGGACAGGCTTATCTTCAATGATTCTCATTTATACCAGTATGTCAAGTTATACATCACAAATGAAGAACAAAAGTGCAACTCACACCACGACAACTTCTTTTGAATCAGAAATATATATATATTGTGGTGTTTTTGCATGCTTAAGAATCACTGAAAACAAATATGCCAATTGCTTTGCGTTTTATTTGAAATATGCTCCGTGGGAATGTTTGAACAATTAATAATTCTTTTCCAGAGTATTCTAATTTTACCTCTTTCGGTAGGATGAATGAAGAAAATAAACAATGACAAAAACTGCTATTTGGAAAGAACACTCGTAGGTGTTTGATAGATATTTCCTTTAAGAACTGTTGTTTTTTATTCAGTCTCCTATTTCTTATTTTCTCACTTTCTCAAATTAATACATGAGGTTGATCGAAACCTGGAAAATGTCTTTAAATTCCACATCCATTCAATGATTCAGTATTTTAGGTAAGACGACGTAAATGATATTTTACAGCTTGAATGAGCTTACTGAACAGCACAACAAAATTTATTTGAGTGATCACAACTATAGACTCAAAATTTTTAACCAAGTTAGGGTTTACCAAAAGAGTTTTGCAATTCAGTTAGGAGACATTCTTATTTTTCCACTCCGTTTTTCAATCAGTGAATATCATGTGATAAACCCATATTTCTAAAATAAACATTACTCGAAAAAGGTGGAATCCACATGGAAGAAAGTATTGGAACTTGCTTGAAGGGCTGATGTGCTCAAAAAAAGTAATGAGATTTATGATAATCAACCGGTAAAAGTGGAAATAAATGAAATCTATAAAATTGATGAAAAATTTTGTCTTTCCTAACTAGAAGGCGTTAACACGTAGGAAGGATTTACCTTTCGCTTATGAGGTGGATTCTAAAAATCTGTTAATTCATTTAAAATCAAAATTTTGGAGTACATTTAGTATTTTTAATATATATTGCGACATGTTTTAATAACTGAACCCTTTAGTTTTGAAAATAAAATATTTTTCTAAAATAATCTTAACATAATACTGAGAATTTCGATTAGGTGTTTTATTCTGGAATACTCCAATTTCAGTTTATAGTTTAAGACAGGTTTATCTCCTCATAGACCAAATATATTCTATTCGGACTACCAAAGCACTTTGAACTCAGTCAGAACACATTTCCTGGGGAGAGGGATCAGAGTTGCCACTATTGGATGTCTATTTCACAAATTGTATAGAAATTTAACAGAAATCACCAAGTCATTCCTTGATGTTGTGCGCTCGAGGATCTTCAAGTAACCGTTCATTGATAACAAGGATATTCGACAAAACTACCCAGTGATGTCTGTGGTGGGGCTGTTTAATTAGATCAGGCTGTCCATCATCCTCTCTCTTCCCGGATATTCCTCATTTTCCCAGGAACTCTTTTGCAGTTGTGTGCAATTTCATTTTGCCAAAACATTCATATCTTGTTTTTCTTCACCCTAAACGATTTTCTTCAGATAGGTTGGTGTCTAAATTTCACATTGAATAAATTAGAAGAATAGCAAAATATTGACGGTTGATAACGAAAATTATCGCAAATCACATTAAAATTTCCAGACTTTATTTGCATCATTCACTTTGGCATAGATATATCAGTTACGTCTTCACTCATTTGAATGATAAAATAACCGAATAGAATATCTTCATTGGTAACTGTCTCAGACGTGCTGTCTGTTTGGATAATAGTTTTTCAAAAGTGATTACCTTACATTATTGGGCTCTGGATTCCATTGCACCCTTTGCCTGATCATTCGGTTTAGAAATAAGAAACAAGAAAATCACAGAAGATAATGAAACGAGAATTATCAAAATAAAGAAACTAAATGCAAGCAAACCATAACTGTATCGGATGTAGAGTGGATACATCAGATTCAATATTAAAAACATGCACCATTATCACCCAGTACACCTGCCTGTGGATCAGGTTAACCACGAGGCGCTAAGCCATTTAGCATAATGCGAATTGGATGAAAAAGTGTTCTGGCGGGCGTCAAATCTTTTTCTCATCACTTTAAGCGTTGACCACTCCTTATGTTTATTGGGAAAATTTGCATGTTGAGCATTTGTTCCGTGTTGGAGCGTATTTATTTATATGCCGTGGTTCTCCTAATCCTCCCCCACATTGATGCAACCTAATTTAGCTAACATTGTTCGAAATCCCATTGTTTGTATTTGTCCTGTTGTACGAATGATTTTGTCTCTGCCCAAAACAGCATCCGCGATTAAAACTTTTCAGTATACACAGGGCTCTCTACAGACGATCAGAGAGAGCGTGGGTATAATCCCTTAGGCAAATCAGAAATCGACAATCGTGAACTGTTTCTGGATCGAAAGTTCATCCAAGATTCACCCGTTAGATGAGGTGTACCGGCCATAATTGCCCAATTACTCTGTTTCTTTCTCAGTAGGTTTGAGATCAGACGCTGTAAATCGCATTCACAGGACAGCATTTTACAATTTGCAGGTGCTTAGTGCAGGTCGAACATAACCAAGCTAAAATAGAAAACATCTTGAAGAGTTTTCAAATCAGTCAAATCTTCTCCCAACAGTGCACTGTTAAATGTGTGCTCCAGCTAAGACGAATGATCACCTGGTAGATTACTGATGTTCAATATCTGGTTGTTTTCGAAACCAGATCTACAAACTTGGAAAAAACTAATTGTGAGGCAAACCGTGATAAGCGCTGTTTCTTTGGTCAAAAAAATAGCCATGATATTTTAAGAACAAAATTTAACTTAGCCTTTTACATGATGAACCTAGTAGACCAAGGGAGTATTGCTTCCATAGTGCTGAAACTCATCCAAGGAAACCGTCCTTCCAACCGATAATGTGGTGGCTTCGCACACCTAATATTTTCATAATATAATATTATATGATTTATAACAATAAATGCAATTTGATAATATTTCCATAAAACCAAATTTCATGATGGCAAACCAAACTATCCATCCCCTGGTCAATACATTCAAATTCTTCGCTAATTCGCTAATTATTCAAGCACCAAGAACATGACAATTGGTCTTGACAATCCCTGATTGCGGAGAAATGATAACGTCATGCACTTTTAGGATACTGTCTTACTATTGACTAAATAATCAGTAGTTCAATTCAAAAACATCAAAATAGTTAAAAATGTCTCGAGCAAAAATAGGGATCCATGGATCTATGGAATCCGTCAATGAACCAACGAAATCAAAGCTTTTTCACTTAATGCTTGGCTGTTTTCAACACTAAACTGGTATCATGCAACTGTATGATTTAGCAAATCTTCTTGTAAGAGGTGATTGATCTCACGCAAAGCTGTAAATATCATTGAGTAATTTTATAATTATGCTGGGAAAAAGACACTCGCAAATAGCTAACGAGAGCGAAACTGTTATGAAAGTATTTTTATTAATCCATGTGATTCCGCTTTTCTTTCTCGTTTGAGCTTTATTTCCTTTGTGATGTTCGGGTGACGTATTCATGTAAACAATACAACAAACTTAGAAATAACGAATCAAAGTTTATTGCAAGAAACGTTTTGAAATAAACGTTTATTTTACAGAATGACTGCATTATCTCGCCATTTATCTGGATTCTTCATGAAGGCTTTGGAGAGTGATGGAATGATCCTTCTCACTGTATCTTACCAGTACTCTAAGGCATATGCAAATCGAGGCTTTTTTCGGTATTAGCCGTCAAAAGGACACTGGATCATTTCCTTTTGGCAGGTGCTATCATTTGTATACCATACTAGTATTTATGACGTTCAATAGTATTATTCATACTGTGACTGACAAAAGATGACGGTTCCGAGTAATGACAGTTGTCACCTCGGAATGACATATGACTTAAAAGAAACGATGGTCAGTAAATAAATAACTCCTTCCAAGACACTTCGTCATCTAATCGTCTTCAGATTACATTTGTTTTATGGTCTTGGTTTTAAAACGCATTCTATAGTTGGATTAGCAACAATGTTCCCGATGGAGAGGTCAAGAAGGCAAACAAATTTTTTTCGCTGCTAAATCAGCTGGCTAAATGTCACACCTCATCATAAGAGATAACGACATAATTGCAACGATATAATTGTGATATTTGTTAATTGCGGTATTTGTGTGGAGGTAGTCGATGAGGAAGGGATGGTTGCAAAAAAATGATTTTGTGGATTAATGAGGGTTTACGAATAGAGGTTACTTAACTGTATTGCAAACAGATAGCCAAGGTAGAACCAGTGTTCTTGCAAACTGGAAACGGAGGGCAACGATGACGACTTTGGGAATTTATTCTTTTTGTATACCTTCCCATTTCCAGTGTCCAGAAATATGTAAAACTTCAATTTGTTCATTGAACGAATGCACCATATTATATATTCGTTAAATACACGGATAATTTAAAATAATTCATTATTCAGGTTATTTATCCATGTCAGAACCGAAGCTACCGCAATTATTGGCTATTTGACTGAACCTAATAACGCTGTCTGTGTGCATGAGCCTTTTCACCTTTAATATTCCTTCAGAAAACGGTTAGCCAAAGAGGTCAAGACTTGTCTTAGTCAACAGCTGTGATTGCAATTTGTCATCTCAATCCATCCCGTTTTGCATCCAGAAACATTTTGCAAGAACATTGGTGAAAAAATGTCCCTTAAATTTTCATCTGGTAAAGAGAATCTCATCCATATACTCTCTTTTATGCACTCATTCTTTCATACACAAACACCTTTCCCGCACGCACTATCCACACACACAAATATGCAAACACCAATGATACCATCTACAACCTTATGTGTTGTCTCTCAACGACTGTCTGGTATCCTGTAAATAATTGTATTAGGGTAGTCACTGAAGCTCTAAATTAGGCTTTTTCTTGATCCCTTTGCAGAATCATTAACATCTTAGGCCATCAAATTGAAATTACCAATCTTTCTTGATCACGAAACCATCACTAAATGGAGTCACTCTGATTCCTCTGAGTTTAAATCAAAAATGCAACGTAAAACTTCAAAACGCTTGCTTTTTCAGTTTTATTAACTTTAAAACAGCCTAGTACAGGCTGCATCCATTTAGTTGACAGTGAATTTGAACAAAAATTGAAAAGTATTATTATTATTATTATTATTATTATCACCACAAACGTGTGATCGGTCCGAACGTGCACTTTTCGTTGCACTTGACCTTTGTCAACCGCAGTCCATCTCGCCGTTCACCGTTAATCCGAAATGGGTCGTCGAAGTGTGTCAACTAGCGCTGCTCCCGGGGCCACAACAGGACCAGGAGGATGCGGTGAATCAAAATGTGGAAAAGAAATC
>UZAN01039553.1:18815-31572 GCA_900618425.1 Echinostoma caproni
TTTTTGTTGTCGTTTTATTCTTGTTTCCGCTGAATCGCTCACCTGTTTCACCTCCAGCTCAGTTTGTTCTCGCGCTCAAGCTCGACGCCTCCGCCGTATTTTTTTCTTTTTCCTTGTATCACAATTTTCTTTTCTTTGTTTTCTAAACCAACAAAAACACGTTTGTTTATTAACCCCTCCCAATCCCTCATTCACCACTCATTGTTTGCTCCTTGTACCCCATTCACCTAAATGCGCTTTTGGATGCTTGCGCTTTGGTATCCGAATCTGATTTGTGAGGTATTCAACATCACTTTCTCTCTCTCTGTCACTCTCGCTCATTCACCTTCCTAATAAAATTGGGCAGTCGTCCCGGACATGAAAGAGGCAGTCACAAACAACTGTAACTACAAGATCGACAAACAACTCAGTCGACCGACATGGATGTGTTCACGAGAGCATGTCCCCCGTTTTGTGCTATCACATCTGTATTTGTGTGTGTATATGTTCGAGATTGTTCGTCTATCAGCTCAGGGTTGCGTGCGGACAGGAACGCGATGCAAGGGCAAAGCGTCACACCAAGCCCCTCAAAGCCCCTCACTTTGTTGCACATGCACAACAGATCCTCGCTCAGCCCACGTGACTCAAACATGGGTAGTTCGGTTCATCAGAGGCACACACACACACGCACACATTTGCAAAAGTATCTTCTGTTCGTTCGCACACCCGATCACTGTCTTTCTCCCTACCCATTCATGCATTCTGGCACTTCCATGTTTTTTGTCCAATTCGCCCAGTCCTCCTCCCGCTCCTAACTCAGTGTGATTTAACCATCACGCCTTCCATCCATACTAGTAAATGTACACACTTTGAAAAGTGAGAACAGCCAACAACTTACCTTCCCACTCGCCACCGAACCCTGCCCTTTGACCTATTCGCTAAAAACGTGCAGTCACCCTAATGCACCCGGCACCTCGCTCCCACCTCACCCAACCCAAACCTCGAAAACAAACACGTAAAACTGTGAATTTGAAGTTAAAATATATATTTGAACAAATGTTTCACGAATTAACAGTTGCGTCCATTTCGATGTTTCATACTGTCCGTGGCAAGTGCATCGTGCACTTCTCTCAGTATAAGTTGCCGGTTGGTTAGTGTGCCCAAGTGGGCAATCCCAGACTCCGATTTCACAGTGATATCTTCCGTTTCATCCTCGTACTTCATTTATACATCAGCTATTCCTGTCCGCGTTATCTCGTTGTGTGCTCTGCATGCTTCCGATTGACTAAGTGTTGTCATTCTGGTTTTACGCCGACCTCCTCACATATGTATATTATTTGTCGTCTTGGTTCTCGTCATAGTTGTCCGTTTGAGTTAGGGAGCAAGCAACAATTGGCCGGCCTGTTTAGTTCGCGTACTGTAACCTGCTTTCGCTGTATGGATATTACAGCACATCGTTTTTTTGTAGTTTGGGTTAGAAATGCTGTTGCCAATGGCATTACTCCTTGGATATCACATTCATTTGTGATCCCATCGGACCATGTTACTATTATTATTAAACCTGATAATGAAGCAGTCCCGGGGGTGGGACATCTTGTGGATCCGCATACTGGTACACTCTTTTATGATCTAATATTGCTCAGCACTACGATCTTGGATGTTAAGCGACGGTGTTGACTTCCTGTTTGACAGTTTCAAACCACCAAGCTCCCACGCACCATATGATGACGTATTCGTAAACCATCACTAGGTGACGCCGCTTTTATCGTAATTTCGTCGAAAATACTTGTCTACACGGAAACAAAGCATTCAGTTTGTCTACAGATCTGTTTCCTTCAAAGTCCTTAAAATGGCAAACCATTTCCCCAAAGGAGTTCATTTTCATGGTAAATCTCCGTCGGTGTTATCTGAGAAGTCAAAGTCAGTTTAGGGCTGCGGATGAAATCGCATCGGGAACAAATGATGCATTTCTGTTCAGTCTTGCACGGTTCCAGAAGACTGAGTGTCCGTTGCACATTCGCTGATTATGAGTACGGCGTTCAGTTCGTAGCATGCTGTTACGTGTAGTCGTGTTAAGGGGAAGAATCAATGTTCTTTCCTTCACCTGGACAGAACCATGATTTTCCCGCGAGTTTTCCTTCCTCGCTTTGATAAGTTGATCCGCATTTGTGAACGAAGATAAACGCGCGAAAATGTAACCAAAGGTTGTATCTATACCGTTTGTTGTGCCTGGTTATGATCACGAACCAGACTGAACCAGCTCTTGGAATCAATCTGAACTAGAGCCAGTGAAGAGATGGCGTAACAATACATACTTCTCACACGCCTACCGTTGGAAAATTTGCTAATGGAGGATAACAAAACAATGTCGATGCTCGTTTTAGTGATTCAATCGAATTGCGAAGGCATCCTTCTTCCAGGTTGCTCATCGATCGATCGTTCGACTACCAGGTCATGGTTCGCGATCGCATCACTTATTTAAGTGTCTGTATGAGTGAGTCATTCACTTGGCAAATGATCCGGGTCTATGCGCCTATCCCTCTTGCGTGTAANTTTGCTAAGGTCACTTGTTATCGAATCGGATGAAGTGAACCGCGATTCGTCGCGAAGCCGCTGCAAGCGATAAAGCTATGATAGCGTTTAGACACTTCAGTCAAATGATATACTCCCTCTCTCTTATCTCAATCTTCTCTTGTCATCCCTGATCAGTTTTGCTGCATAGCGCTGTGATCTGAGCAGAAGCCGATCTAACACGGGATTTGGAAACGGTCTTGATGTGATGTCAATGTGCTTGACATAGACAGCACTGAGGGCGTTTCGCCCATGTCTCAGTTTGATTATTCTCATGACTCTTAAGCCATTCTACTTGGACGGTTGCATTAAAAGAATCCGCGGTTGAAGTGCTAATATGGGCTGGATAAGATTAGCTAGTCCATCGGTTTACTCGTTTATGTTCCATCTTAACAGAACACTCATCTATTTTTGGTTGCTTTCCCAACCAGTTCGGTCTAGAATCTCAACCCTTGTACCGCTGAATACACGGTGAAACATTACCAAAATTCTAACAAATTTCTTGATCCTTACACATACCATCGTGAGCCGAATATTGTTTGACTTCGATGGAATGCGCGGAAAGCGTCTGCACGCTGTTCATATCAATCTGATGATCACTTGGCAATTACTGCTTGCTGTCCACATTTCTTTCTAGGTTAGGCATAAGACTGAACTTCATTTGTTTGTGAGCTCGATCGACTTATTCGAACCGGATGGTGTCCGAATGAGGTTCACTGAATGGTCGAATCAACCTTATAAAATGTATAGACACTTCATCTCAGTCACCCTTTATTCCAAACTTTGTCATGAAGTCGGTAGATAGGTTATTCTAATCACAATAATCCTCGTGTTGTGTCCTTTTTTGTCATACTGCGGTTGCTAGTATCGCATTCGAGTCCTAGCTTTCTCCCGTAACAATTTTCGCCGCGCTTCACTTGATATGCAATCTTTTCAAAATAATCCGAGCTTTTGATTAGAACGATTCGGAAAGCCCCGGTTGCAGCTGTACTGTGTTTTTGTGAAAGCTTGCTGGTGCCTCCCTTTCGAATTTGAGGATTAAATCGACTTTTGAACCTAAAATCATGTTTGCTTACTGGAAAGGCTTTCCTTTAATTTAATTAGTGCGGTCGTATCTTTAGATTAATAACCTACGCAGCGATAAGCTGAGTTTATGCCCACTAAGCAGACGATACTGTGATTACTCATTTCTTAACTATTCGGGGTTGGAGCTCGCAAAAATTACGAATTTGGTCTCACTGCCTCGCTCAGACTCAGTGCGAGAGAGATAAAGTGAAATAGAGGTGTTTTTATCCAAAGAAAGAAATGGTGGTAGTCAACCTTACTAAAACTGTCGGAAACGTCTATGGATAACCATCAAATCTTACCTATTCTTTTGGTAGGGAAATAGTAAAAAAGAAATGCAAACTGTCCTAATGTGCGAACTGTTGTTTTCTTGCCCAACCGAACCCTGAGTCAAGTAATTTCCCTCCTTGTCTGGTGATTTCGCAAGCTGATTTCCTCCCCAAACGCGGATTCAAATTTTTTTCGAAATCTTCGTCCAGTGTTTTTTGCACCAAATTACTTCACAAATTTAGTCGATTAAAAAATCAACGTTTATTTAAGTGATCGATTCATCCCTGACAATGGTTTGCGAAAGCCTGCAAAATTGCTCCAGGATGAGTGTGGTTTCACCGGTCTTATCTATAGTTCACTAACAAAGCAAGCCGCATGTTGCACAAGAAATGAAATGGTCTGCCTAGGGTAAGTTTACCTACTAATTGCCAACTGGGATGCCGCGTTGTTATATGTATCTCAATCTCTTTCGTGCAAACTGATTTTTGGACTTAGTTATCATCCAAGAAGAGTCATCGCAGTGTGATCTTTGGGTTACCTCGTCACACTTGAAGTTTTTGAAAGGCATTTCGTTTGCAGCTTTTCGCTTCTTGCGAGTGAACCTGCGCATCCTGCGCTGTCCCCCTCCACCCAATGAGTTAATATCTAGTTACATGGTTTTGAGATTTTCTCGGTAATGCTGTTGGTTTTATTCGCATTAATCGCTTTAACTGAGGTGATTTTAAGATACAGTATTCAGTATCACGTGAAACTTTGCTTGCTTTATGCGGGTTTCTCGTTTGTGTCAATTCCTTCCGTGATTGCGTTAGCGAAACAGAAAAACAGTAGGGAGACGAATGAGTGTATCTTCTGTTGAGTGTGTTTTGTGATAGCAACGGGAAAAGGCCCATGAAACTCGAAATGGCGTAGAATCAGGTGCGCCGACCTATTTTGAAGGCTTCTGTTTCTCGCAATATATATATATATATATATGTATAATTGTTTTTTGTATGAACAATGCATTCAGATTTAAATAGTTCCGCCAAATAGATTACTTCGGTCACCTAGAAACTTTTAAAACGCGATTTGTGCATCTCGAAGTGGATATACACCTCAGCTCTTCTCAGTTAGAGTTGCATACATGAATAAATTAGTCTTTACACAGGTGTATCATTCATTCGCCAGTTATTTGGCCGTTGGTATCGCTAGATTTGGCGACCTCCGCATTTGTGAGGTCGGTGTGAAATCACATCAATTCTCTTTGCCACCGTGTTTTCATTTGTGTTCGTCCTCCCCCTACCTAGCTACCTGTTTGACTTTCGAAACCGTTTTAGTAAACTTTAAAATATTACCTTCGATCACAAAACATGATTCTAATCACAGTGTGCTCTTTAGGAAGTAGGGAGTTTGGAGATGAATCTTATCATGCAAAAAGTGCTCAAGGATTATAGGCATTGTTTCCAATATGCAAAGCCTTCCTTCCCTTCAAGACTAACTAAAAACTTTCAAGTCGAGAGTTGAATCTGAATTATTCATACTATGTGCATCACCTGGTGTCGTTGATGTAGTATGGTCTGATAAAAGAACTCATCATTATAGTTCTATTGTGTGGATCCCTCAGCGATCGACCTTAGTTTTATTGTCTCATGTCCTTATCTGCACGAATGTGCACGCCAGTGCGTGTTTACAGTGCGGCACAGTGGATACAAGATTTGTAGCAATCAGTCACCCCCCTCCGCATTTTGAGTGAAGTTTTCTCCTATCTGTCAACGACTTGCAAATCCTGACTTACCGCTGGCGTTATCGTAAAACCATTTAGTCGTATTGAGCGCTGGTGGCTCCATAAATCAGATTCTGGGGTTCCTCCGGTAACGCTTATCATGCTGTTATCTTAATAAGCCAAGTTCTAAATAGCAATATTTCGTCTGGACGGGAAAGTCATTNAAAGTCATTGTTTCAGCTTTTTGGATGTCTTCTTTTTCGTCTGCTGTTGCTGCTGTTGTGCTTGTTCTCGCTGTTATGAGTGCTGTCTTTGCAGATCATTGTCCCTGGAAGTCACTCACTCTGCTTCGTTGTTGTGTCTTTGTTTTCACGAACACTCGTCGTTGCCACTCTCTATTTCGTCCTTCCTATACCTTAGACTGGTTAGGTTTTGTGTGCTCCTTATGGCGGATATTGATGACAACCCGTGGAGAAATCGCGTAATAGTCACAACCACCTGGTTTCGCCTTGTTTATGACAACGATATTGGCTATGCTCGTGTGTGATTCAGAAAAAGAAGGATAGGAGAGAGTCTACCGAAAGAAGTAGAGTTGTGAACTAGGGAATGATCGCGTGCGATTATCGAGGGAAGTGATAACTTTCCATGTTATGCGACAGTGGTGGGTTACCAGCAAATTTTGTGATCACTTTCTTCTCCCAGAACACAACCAGCGATGCCCTGCTTTTTTACACACATCTAGCTTTGACCAAATCGACCTGTCTGATGATATCAAAGTTTAAGGTGCTACCCTAACCCACCAGGTCTGGTCAAAAGTGTGTATCTCATCCTCTCGGTGTTTTTTACAACTGCGCAAATCTTCGCGAGAGATAGGTTTGCTTCCAAAAGTCATCGAAGTGTTAACCGCCTCATACCCTGAAGAGAAGATAAATATTCGTGAATAACAGGCTGGAATCCAACTAGATTGACTCTGTATTCACCAGGTTTTTACATCGCGTCAAATGCTCAAGTTAGACCACATAGGTTTTTGGACCAACGATCGCGTTGTTCGTTGATGCTAAACACGAGTTTGACCATGAAGTTCCATTCGGTTCGTTTCTGCTCAAGGAAATGCTTCAGAAGTGTATTAGTCTGCTGAAGTAAACTTCTGGTTTAGTAAGGGCCCACGGTGAACTCAATAGATCACTGCTTACTGTTAGCGGTTCTCATTACGACTCCTGTTCAGTTTTATCGTAGATGTTAATTGACCTCCGAAATGTTGACATTTAATACGAAGCTGCTAAAATCAGTGGGTAATTTGAACTATGCCGATGATGTAGTCTACCTGTTCATGTGTACAGAGGATGCGCAAAACACCTTTTACAATCTAGCATGGTACGTTCGGTATGCAATTTGCACCCTCAAAGAAGAAAGTAGTTTGAAACTCCACGCTCAGCAGTTGGCCATAGATGACTACTTCTCCAATTAGATAATTAAGTTGCTAATTGCGGTAGGCAGGTCAAGGAAGTGACTACAGGAATTTCCGAGGCTAAACCTGTTCCCTCAGGACTGGAACCTTTGGGGCCTGCATAGTGATCCCTTGAAATTGCAAGGTCGTGTGCAACGCCTCACTTTGTATTCAGTTCTACCCTACTACTGTAAGACCCTGAGTTGTGCAATGGAACACATTCTCGACTGCAGGTCTTCAACCATGCATGTTCATTTAATTAAGTGCAGATAGGATGGAACGAGCGAATAAGTAACGCTGAGGCAAGTCGTCATGCATTTCGATGTGCTGCGGTGGTAAATCCTTATTACATTGAATTCAGATGAGCAGGCTTCATTGATTAGGGCACACTGTGCACACCCACTAGTCGAACAAGGTATCATGCTTCGCATTCGCAGCTTCACAGTGGAGGGACTCAGTTCGTCAACATGGAGACGAAGCATAAGGCAGTGCAGACTGAGATTAGGATGAGCCCATCTTCTGTCTTCCAAGTTGGTGTTCCAAAGACTCTGTAACTGTTTGGTTGGAGACACTGGAAAACATGATACGTCCGACAGCAATGGCATTCTTATTGCCATTACTTATTCGACTGGAATGCGTCAAGACTTGTGCAATCTATGTCATGAGCACGTAGGTCGTTTTTCACCCTCAAAACAGATCCACCTCCCACATTGGTACCTACCTCGTTTAAATTGCGAGCTTGGAAGTGACTAGCGAGTTTGACTTCACTTTAGTTTATTGAACAATGATCACGATGACGAGGATGACCGTCCTAAGAAACATGTAAACCAATTATTAAAAAACGCAAAATACGATTATATGAAGGCATTGGACAGTTTATATATGGCTTAGTTGTAGAATTTAGGATAATTCGACAACAAATAAATAACCAGGACTAGTTTATCCCAGTAGAATTCAGACACGGCAAACATATTGTTGCGGGAAACAGACAGTCAGGCGGCTGGGTAGTGCAACGAAGCGTGGTTTAAGGGGCTCCACTAGGGTGTTCATCAAAAGTATCCAGAATGCGGAATAAGCAAGAACGATGCTATAAGATTTCGACCAATCACAAGTCGATCGATAACGGAATATGGAAAGTAAACAAATCAGATACAATGATCAGACAATCACACACGCGCAGAGTCAATACGAACTGAAGCAGCCAAACAAACCGGGTATTGTGGCCAAACATTAATTATAATCATACCCTAGCATCTGAGTGCGGTCAGATACTCAACCAACGGGATTGTAATCGAAAGGCATAGGGGTATGTATGTGTTTGTGTTCAATTCGAGGGGATAAATCAAAAAGCGAGACGTGCACTGGCGTTTTTACGAGGGTCCTTGGCATTTTTAGGAATTGAAAGCTGTCACCAATGATCATTTTCTTAGGGAAATTGATCGTCATTGAATAAAAATCTGAAAAAGGTATCCTAGTTGTAACACATGAGCTAAAACGGTTGATAAAGCACGTGCAGAATTAGACGGATGAGTAAATTGACCACACTCCTCAGAGACGTATACATACATAAGTGCGTGAGCCGAAGGTTCAAGTAATACCAAATTTCGGTGTGCGGAAATGTCTGCCAGTAGAAAACAGTTCTTGGAGTGCTTAGAAGGAATTGTGGAGTAAGTTAAGGATTAAAGTGACCGTTTCCAGGAACAGTTTTATTTACATGTTTCAAACGAAACGCGTTTCGTTTCTTTTGTTGCCAGGTGATCTAACAATAGAACAAAACTAACTACTCCATAGGTACATCTGTTCCACGTCACTCGGATTTCAGAATTTGGCTGTGCAGTATACGGATGAAAGAACCTGGACGCTCGTTGCTGATTGCGTTCCCTCTAACTGATCAGTTTACACTAATTTGCCGTGGTTGTCTTGTATAGATAATTCAGCTTAATCAATTACAAGCGGTCCGGTACAGGTTGTTCTCAAGCTCAATAAAACCTACGTACTTTACAGTGCCTGGGTTGGCTTGAGCTGCTACCTTACTAAATGTGGATTGTGAAGCACCGATCGGAGAACTGGGATCAAGAAGAAGCTGAAAAGAGCGGGTATTCAATCAAATTCCACTGGTTAAGCACTAGACAAGAAAGTAAGGATCAGCCTCCTCCGGAATGTGGGCTGGGTTGGAACACGCAGATGAGTATCTTAGAGTTGTATGATGAAAAGGGAGAAGTTAATAAACGTAAAGATACCGTACTCTGAAAGGCTGTCGCATTGCGGTGTTTTAAGAAACGTGTTCCGGAAGTGAAGTCTTTTTTATTCCCACGTTTATTCAAGGTGGTGTTTGCAATTTCCGCAGGAAAATGAAGTTTGACTGCCCCATCACTTAGACATCAACCTCATGTTTAAAATAAGTGTTTGGATGTATGAGATTAAAATTCCTTTGTATGTCCCGATACATTGCACCAATTCTGTTTTCTCCGTGTTCTTCACATTTTGGTCTTACTCGTGGCTCTTACCGTTCTTTTTACGATTCGCTTGGGTCATACGAAACCCTTAATCCGTTGAGATGTTTTTCTTTTCTTGGTATTCCTCTTCCTAAGTGTATGTTGTGTGCAGTTATTCTCTCTCGCTGACTCTCTTCTTCCAGCTCCTCACTGGTATCAACTGTTTTAATCATATAGAAAGTCCTATATCTCGTTTAATTCGTGAAAATCCCCCAACTCGACGTGTCTATGCATGTGGGAAAAGTAGTTCACTGTTTTTATTTAATCCCCTTTATGTCACAGTGCGACAACGTTTTTCTCACTGTTCTGCTTTTTGTCTCCTGATTGTCTTGTGATGGTTATATCGGGGAGAGCAAAAACCTAGCGGTGCCTATTTATTGGAATGTCCTGATACCGTCAATTACNNNAAAGCTAATCGACGAGATCTCGAGGTGGTGGGGCCAGAATATGGGATGCGGGAGCAAACTGACCACCGTCATGGGAACCGGTATTGGCTGGGCGGCGAATCGGTCAAATCCTTCCTCTGTCTACATGATACTGTTCTCTGGGGAGTGAATTGTTTGAGCCACGGCTCACCACATTAACACGAATGGATTTATTGGCCAGTGGATAGGAGGCCAATCTATGTACTATTCCATGATTGGTCAAACGGCCAATCCCCCTGTGTTCCACAAGATTCTCTCATCTGCGGTAATCTATTTAAAAACAACTCAGTATCGGTGCCCGCCTATCAGGCGAAGCAAACCATAGGGTGCGAACACACACTAAACATACATGCAAGATCGAGTCGAAGTCAACTCAAGGTCGTTAGGCAGATCAAAATGGCCAAGACAGGTGGGACGCGGGTCATCTGATAGGATCGCTCGGCGTGCAATGTTTGCCGAGCCAGGTAATAGATGGAAGGAGGTCAAACAGTGTCCAAGTTAAACCTGGCTTGAGGGTGTGAAAGTTCTGGACAGAGGATTTGGGCGTAAGTATAAGTAACGTTAGACTTCTTGATGTGGGACCTTGGGATCAGTTTAATCACTGGTCGGAGACACGAAGTGACATGGCTGAATGTCGTAAACCTTGGCACTCGTGGCACCCAATTTATCGATTTCATATCAAATTCAGTTCAACTGTATTTTGTAGCTTTACCCTGGTACTGCTTTCAGCTAGATAATTCGTTCCTCCATCCCGTTATCCAAATGGGTAACCAAAGACTCGAATTGGTGACTGAATTGGTGATAAAACAATGCGCAACAATTACCGCCACAACTTTCTCGACAAAACACGTCATCAGGTTAGTTAATATGGTCGCAATCACAATCAACAGGTCATCCATAATTCATTCAATATTCTCATTGTCACAAGCAAAAAACATGCATGGATCGGTTTAAATTGAGAGATCATTTACAAATGGTCAACCACTCAAACAGACTGCTTTCGTACCCTTCGACTAGTTGCAACAGGGCACAACCGTACACACCCACTTTACTCTAGCTCTGTTTTGATGTGCAATCAAGCACATTCTTTTGCCCACCGCATACACCTAAGCATTCGAGTCATAGTGTACGAGTTGGTCATATTGTCCACGTGTTTCCAAGACCTCGTGGTAATGTCCGCTGTCAAGTAACCCTGACCAGCACTATAACCACACCTGAAGGTCTGTGTATGGGTGGTTACCCGCTCGCTCGCTCGCGCGCGTATATTGGCATTCGGGCGCGTCGGTTACAGTCAACGAACCAGTTAGGTTGGACAGAAAGTGATGCTGGCTATTCGATAGTTAGATAGACTGACACACACATGCATACTTTACTTTTAGACAAAACAGCGATGGTTTAGCTAAGGCAGTTCAGAATTATCGTCGACGGAAGAACCGTAACCAGAACCACCGCGTAAAAGTACAGGACTAATGAAGATAGCCCTAATGACGGCGATAGCACTGATGGTGGTGATAGTGGAAATGTTAAAAGCTGAACCGCTGTTCACAGCATACTGATAAGGTTCTCATCAATCTTGACGTAAATAATCACTTCTAAATTAAATGCAGTTCGCTTTTATGCTCTATGCCCTAGATATCGATACTGACTCGAGGTATGAGGTCTCAGTTAGTTTCTGAATCTTCATAGTTGTCCTACCGGCTAAAAGCTGTATGATCCGGAAAGTCAACGAAAGTTTAAGACAAACTCCGTTGAACAATGCAATTTAATGCTTCATCTTCAACGCATTGATCCGTAAAGACCGAAGTCCATTACTTTTCCCCTCAACCGTGGGTTAATGCTTGGCCATGCAAAACAGTACTACAGCATTATTTTTGAGGTTTCATGTGATATACCCTTCTTTCTTGTCTTTTCGGGGACCTAGTGCTACTCAGTCTGTAGTTCGACGTCTGGAGCGCAGATACACAATTGCCAAAATAACGATAACCCCAAGTTACCCGGACTGATCACCCACGAATTACTCTGATGGCCCAGTGAGGTGCTCGCAGTTACAAACCCAAAACTACATGTATCCAGTCTCTCTTTGTCGGTTAGGATCAACACAGAAGATTTTTTTATTGATGGCACACTTGGTAGTGTCTAACGAGTCCCTCTGTTGGCATCCGTTTCTTATCACCAACTGTTAACCAGGCGTGATAGATAATCTTGAGAAATATGTTCTTAACAGCTTCATCTCAGTGTGGTCAGACTTTGCTGTATCGAAGTTTTTAATATTTTTTGAGATAAGGTTCAATGGAGTTGACATCGCTTATCGTTCCAAAACCACTCACGTTAAAGCCATCAAAAATATGAACTTTAAGTCTAGTTTGTTCAAACAGGTGGACCTAACGCATAAAATGACTACAGATGCACGATAATTGTGTACGTAGTTCATATCTAATCCGCAGAAATGGAAATTAGAAACGTGTAGCAAAAATACTATAGATATTTGGTTATCACTGAGACGACAAAACCTACAACCAAATCTCATCCTCCTGCTGGATGTATCTGTTTTAAGGCACTTTACATGGTTCCGATTGTGTGTGTGCATTTTTAAAAACAGATCCTTGAAACGCGTTAAGCTGCTGCTCTTCCACGAAACTCCGGGCAGTTCGAAGTTCAGGTGAATCACTGAGACCAACCATTATCCGTGTTCTTCGGTCCTCAGTTTCCGGTCAGTTACTGTCATACGGTAACTTGATAGAAAAACAATTTAAAAAACAACGAGATGATAGAATGCGAGGATAGGAGCAGAAGGAGAATGATCAAA
>UZAN01039553.1:36079-68771 GCA_900618425.1 Echinostoma caproni
AGTTAAGAGTAACTATCTTTCATCAGATACCTGGTGGAATGCACCGATGCTTTGATACAGCGTCTTGATGGCTGACACAAGGTTGTCTGCTCTCTACTTCACGGAAACCCAGTTAAAGCACAGTTTCCTGTTTTTGTCTGATGAGTTTCTACACAAATTCTACTGGAATCTCCATTGCCGCCAGAGTTGTAATATTAGAAGAAAAGTTGGGTTAATTAGCCCTGGTCAGAAAAAATACAAGAGTTTCCTAAATAGAACAGGCTGTTTGGAATTTGGAGTCATTGATTTACACGGCAAATTTGCAGCAGGTACAGACTGATAAACACTGGCTTGGTCAATACTGGTTCGTTTAACAGAAGGAACAGTCACGTGCTATCCCATGAAAATGGGTTGTTATCAGTTATATGACTTGATGCCGCCCGATCTGGGTTCCCACAACACATTCTGTGTGATGTGCTGTTC
This sequence comes from Echinostoma caproni, assembly GCA_900618425.1. Taxonomy (NCBI): domain Eukaryota; kingdom Metazoa; phylum Platyhelminthes; class Trematoda; order Plagiorchiida; family Echinostomatidae; genus Echinostoma; species Echinostoma caproni. The sequence continues at coordinate 36,542 of UZAN01039553.1, forward strand.
TAGGGTCTAGTGGGTTTAGCTTCCAACCTTACTCTAATTCAGGAGGTGATATAGAAAATAGGTAATTTCTATTACTTGAGCAGCAGCACTTTTCCTGAAGGACGAATCTTGAAGGAATTGTCAGCATGCATAGGGAGGACTCATTTGGAGTTTAACACAGTGTGACACCATAAGAGGCTACGCAATATGCGACTGTCCTTGAAGTGTTGACTGGATGATTCAGCAGTTCAGCTTATTCTGTCAAATGGAACATAGACATGGTCGTTACACGTAACTGATAGATGCAAACCATGGGTATTTGAAAATCAACGTATTCATACGAGTTTTGCTATAGCAACCAGACAAACAATGTCAATATTGGGCAGAATATTACGCGATCATGATGGTACACGTACTGAGATGCATGACCGTCGTCGATTGTGGTGAGTAGTGCATGTGGTACCACACGGGATCCCTCGGTGTATGATGTTTACCAGAAAAGCCAGTATAGCTGGCAGAAGGTCCATGGTAGTCAGACTGAGGCATAAAGTAATGAAAACCTTGGCCACCGTGCTCGATCGTTTAAGTCGTTTTAGGCTGCCTGGTCAGGGACGTTGAAATAAACCTAATCAATGCTTGAGGATACCTACTGATATGGCTGATTTGCAATTGTGCCTTTATGTACTTTTCATATATTTCCACTTGTTAGTATGTTTTATATCTCCATGTTTACATCCCTCTCCCTTGCTTTTCGCCAAATCCCACTTATTAACTGACTATAGATAGCTACCCCAAGTAAAACAACGAAAACCAGCCACCGAAGTTCAAGAATGATAGTTTTCTAAACTGAACTTATGTCCGGCTCCTTCGGACAGATATAAGCTTCATTCTATTGAGCACACCTTAAATAATCTTGGGCCTAGTTAGACCACTGGGAACTGGTTAATTATTCACGTGACTGAAATGAAAAATGTTCCGTTGATCATTCCTTACTGTTTCTAACATAGAATTGACACTTTTCTGCCTGGAGTATTGCTCTTGGAGCATCACAGTGCTCGAGAATGGCAACTGCAACTGAAATCACCAACATTCATTTCCATTTATAAACTCCAGAAAAGTTACATTATTCAAATGCGTATAAACCAACAGATGGAAAGCGAAAATTCGGTTCAACTACAAATCAACTTGAAACCCATTAGATATTTCGTTGTTGATAAGCAACTCCATGTGATTAAGTTTAACCTCCACGACAGTAGAAATCAGGGTGCTTGTTGTAAACAAGTTTTCGTGGCACAGGGAGGGTTTTCCTTTCAAGCCATCAGGTAATATGGGCATATTATTATGCAGACTTAATCCTTCGATGTTGTTTACGTTGGCTGGGAGCTAACAGAATATCGGCTCCAGAGTAATATGTCAATAATACTCATATACAAATAGACATTTTATACACTGCGCATTAGACGAACTGCACTTCGGTCCGTAATCTGTTAGTCCTCTTCGGCTCTGTGTTGCATTCTATAACCTTTTCACTATCAAATTGACCGAGTTTATATATGACTGTACAGTTGCCCATCAGGGATCTGACTAGGAAATATGAGCATATTCTCTTCTCTTCGTACACAGAAAATATATTACATGAAAGTTGTGGAGCATTCTATTTGCTTGCAAAGATGTGTTGTTCTACGTCGTGTATGAATACAATGTTGGTCGGGTGAATAGTATGCTTATGCTCCACCAATGAGGTCGCGGGCTAGATTCTCAGTTTGGTGAATGGATTTACAATGTTGATGAGGCCCACTCAGTTGCCCAGTGCTTTCTAGCTTTTCAAAACACACTTCATTTGCTCTCTGCACGATGAGATTCAGCGCATATGGAATCGGATTGTCAGTTACATTGAGATTGAGGCTGCCAGACGGTAGTCGCACAAATTCTACCTTGAGAAATTCCACGGCTTTTTCAAATAAGGAAGGAACTGTTTCTTCAACCAACAACTTGTAAATCTCTGGTTATATATAATAAAGTGCATTCATTATCCTAAGCATAGTAAGTTTTCATAACTACTTTCATCGATTTGGTTGTTAAACCGATTTCCCCTATGCGGTTTACAAATTTCCCATCGTAAAGACGACCTAGACAAGACTACTCTTGCTTGATTGAGGCCCAGACCATTAGAGAGTTTACACACAGTGAATTTTTTATTGCTGGCAGTACCCACTTTTGGAAGTTTTCACTATAGCTAATTCCATTGACTCTTGAACACGATTCCAAAAATTGTTCATTTTGAAAAAAATAACAAATAGTTTTTGTAAGCATACCCACAAAATTAATTCAAGAAAATTGCTCCTGTCGTCGGACAATGCACTATACCATTTTTAACTCGCGGTTTGTAAGCTGCTGACCGAAGAAGCAATTCCTTATTGCTTCGTCAGAGTTAAACCCCAAAGGGCTTCCATGGTCGAACTTGTACGGGTAGTCTCGATCCCACTATGATGATGACCGATGAACTCTTTATTGTACCTCGAAGAGCAAACGCTCCGGCAAAATAAGTCACCAGATTTCCAGCATTGAGCATTGTGAATTTGGTGAAATGAAGTAATTTGTCAGAAGCGGAATGTCTGAGTTAAGAATAAATAAAACAATGATTACTATCCCTGTTGCAACTATTACCTCCACCACCACTACCACTAATTTCATATGGTCCTATTCATTCTTATTACCCTCATCGTAATCACCGATATGATTGCACAGCAGTTTTAGACTGCCTCCATCGGCTATGGGAAAATCATCATTTTTGCACCTCCCTATAATAATTTGTCATATAACTGGTAAATCCTGGTACGGCTGTTGGACGCAACATCCTCAAGGAGGTAAGCTTAATTAAATGCTTCGCACAAGATTCAAGTGCCTCAATTTTTCCTCAGAAATTTTCAGCACGGTGGCTGTGACACTCTGATACACGCACACCATCCCACACACACACATACAGAGGCACAGGCACACACAGAAAGAGAGAGAGGGAGAGATAGAGAGCAACAACACTGCCTCGTGATCTAATCTATGGTTCTGACCACCCACACCCCTCCACATACACACACGGATATAAAGGGAGTTGTGTAAGAGATGGCCGTCACAGGGTGGCAGATGCGGTTTTCCAACCGAACCACGAAGCTCCAATAGGCATCAACATCCCGTGGTCTGTCTGTCTGTTAGTTGGGACAACAATGAATACTGCTACGGTGACTGTACTGTGATGTGAAAAAAATGTTCCCAGGTTACATTTCCTTCATCTCATGCGTATCGCATTGTTCGTCAGTGTAATTCAACGTCATGTAGGAAACAACCTGTTTACGGAGCATATGTGGTGTGTGTGTGGGGGGGGGAGACGCATAAGAAATTGATGGCGATTGTTTTCACGTGACAGCTGATTAACTTGGGAACATAAACCAGTCTGTTATGGCTTGATAGTTGCTTCGATTCTTCGCTCAATATCGATCGATAAATTCAAACCATTCACGAAAGTGGTTAACTTACGATGAGCATTGTGCACCCAATTGTGTGGCTTTTGGTGAACAATTCACGTCTCAATTTTTTTCAACAAAATATCTTTCAACACAACAGATCAATAACTTGAATAATTAACAGATTTTCTTGTTGATTAGATGATTCTGAGGAGCAAAGATGACCCTTTGAGTTGAATGAATTCGTTCCAAAAAAATACTGAAGGTGTCTTTTGCTATAGAAATGAAGTAAAAAAATTACCGCAAGTATCCAGTTATACCATGTAGTTTGGATGTGCTGAAAATTTATTTAGTGAAATAAAGTTGACATCCTTCCCTCACTCCTAATAGATTTTGTTCTCTACAAGATTGGTTTCCTGAATGACGTATTCTACACTTTCTCAAAACTGACTGGTGGGTTCGGTTGAACGATTAGTTTTAGGAATCAACATTGATTAAGCAATTTCAATTACTTTAACCACTTTTATTTCCATTTGGGTCAGGTCGGCAGATTGCACCCTAAACGTTTCACTAGTGTGACGCCATTTGATATCAAACTATGCTGATTGACTGGACTTCCGAGTTTGCGTTAGTGATATGATAAAAGTACCACGATTTATTTCGATGAGTGGCAATCAAACTGTATAATATATCGAGAGTTCCCTTTCATTCACGACATCTGTGGATAAACGAATCATTCAGTCAATCATGGAGCATATTTTGATTTTATCGATTATGTGTTCGATTGTTGTCACGGCAACTGGTATTTCTACACGAAATGGTTTTGTACATTGGGGTGAAGGTTTGTACTTTTCTATCCACTGCATTGCGTTGATCGATATCCACGGTATAATGATAGGGGCAAATAAGTTGAGGTAAGCAACCTTTTGCACTATATGAGAATAGACTCGAATCGTACTGCGTTGGAGGGGGGGGGAGGAAGGCTCAGTGATTATGCAGTCTTTTCGAAAGTTCGTGAGAATTCTGCATTTGAATGGTCGTATTTTGATTGGATTGGCACTGCGCTGCTTTCTGCCAGCTTTCAGCGTGAGCAAGACCCTTGAAAGTACCAACTATAAGAAGCGATCTCAACCTCGATTGCGGGTGTCGTGTTTCGTCTAGACAATAAGGATAGGGAGTGAAGCGAGCGAAATGTCACTAAGACCATCCAAACGATCAAACCAGTAAAATCGGCTGATTTGGTTTTAATTAAAAAGGGTTTTTATAACTTAGTTTATCGCAAATAATTTTCAAGAACGAAGTCATGAAAACCATCCAAGGAATAAATGATCTGCTCTGACGAAATTGTGCTGATCTCTGCTCGGCAACTGGGTAAACTCTGACGAGTCTGGTACTTATATTGTTTCATGTTTTAAAATTAGTTTACTTAAAGCAAAATACGGTGGAAGACTTTCAAAAATTGATTTGAAATCTTCAAAAATGGAAAAGAAATTGATGGGAACACAGGAGAAAGTACCTTACTGTATACTTCTTCATGTCAATGAAGAAATTTGAAAGGGTTACGGGTTCCGTTTAGTGTAGCTCAAGATTCAGTTCCTTTTGCGTTTTCAGCAGTTACGAGAGAAAATCTGAGGTGAATTACTCTGACCGCAATTTTGAGGTTCCGGTGTTCATTTACGAATGATGGCACTCGATGGGATGGATCGCTAGGGGTATACAAGAAATGTATGTTGCACAGGCATGATCCTCGGAACGCCGGTTAGCTGTGTGTAATTAGATATTACTGAGTTCACCCTTACTCACCAGAAATCAGTTAGTGATTACGGCCTGTGATAGGATGTTTGATACCGATAATGGAAAGGGTAGCCGAGATTCAAAGAAACTGTCCATACGATTTTTCTTTTTCATTTTTACTTTCTTTTATTGAATATATAATGATACAATTTTCAAGAAAGGGAAACGGTCAATCAAAGTTTTGTCACCGAACAAACACACAATGGAGAAAGTGAAGCAGTGGTGATGAGATTAGAATACACGTCCTCCGGGATGTTAATTTGGTTGCGTTACCACCGAGCCATCACCACGCGGAATGTTTGTAATTAAACACCAATAATGATTATTTTCAGTCGTCATTGGTGAAGTCCAATCGAATACAGACTATTCAAACGAGCGGAATCAATTCAAAGTGCGTAGAAATCTGCGACTTGATTTCTGTCTTCTGGATAATCAATTCATAGTGAAAATGCAAAGGATCGAAGGATTTTTGTCATTGGAGAACTTAAACCCTATTTCATTCCGCTTGTGGCTCAGGATTGTGACAAAACAAAACTCAGTAACCGGTGAAAAATGTAGAGTTGAAATGGGAGGGTTGGGCACCTTCGATCGATTGGATTTCGAGTAACCACTTATTTCTTCACAAGCACACAGGCACACTCGTAACAAAGAGGAATTAGAGGTAATGTAAATATCCACTGAACTTCTGTTATCACCCAGTGTTTTTAACCTGGAAACTTGCTTTTGTAGAGTATCCAGATTCTATTTCGAAATGGTCAGTTCCATTTATATTATGCTTTTTATTTAGTCGCTAGTAGATAGTCCTGTTCATGACTGACTCAGCCCTTCTGAATACCCCAAGTTTCAATTATCCCTACTCAATGAGAAGCTATAGCCATACATATTCTCATTTTCTAACTTATTTAATGCACGTGGATGGCTGATTTAGATCACGCGAACATCAAGGCTAGTATCAATATATATCAATATTTCATTCAGGCAGGTCCATTAAACTGCTTAGATCTCCCGCTCTGATCCGTCTCACCCCCTTCGAATTCTGCCTTCGTGTCCTGGGTGCCTTATCCTTACAGAGTCGGAAATTGTCGTTGAACAAAGTACTTTTCACTCTCAGGTCACCTGAATCGATCGGTGAACAGCTCACCGGAGGCGAATTTTCGAGTGTTGATTTGTCTGTACTGTGTGTCGGTGTGAAAGATAACGACAGATTTCACGGGCGAGCGCGTGGGTAGGAGGGGATGAACTGAACGGTTGTAATATAGATAACACTGTATCCACGAGACATTGTTCGGTGCCTCGCTACGTCACTGCGGCGATGCATGATGAACGGAGCTATAACCTCGTGAATGAAGGCGAACCTGTCAATCACATACACTGCGTTTGCACTCGATGAGTGAGTGTGTCAATATGGCAAACGCACGCACGCATGCAAGCCAAGTCGAACTGAAAGACCGGAAGACACTTATTCACTCAGCTACATAGCGGTGGCAGTGGCGTTACATGTGAATGCGTACTCGAGCTAATATTCTAACGGGGTTCTCATAAACCATTTCAATGGAGGCATGTTCCAGACAGCCAAGGTTTTCATGATTCCGGTCGCACATCTTTCGAATACAAACAATGGTGGACTGTATAGGGATCGTGAATACCACAAAGGAACCGTGCTCATTCAGTTCTGTTCTTATTCCTATCTGATCCAATTCCGGTTCATTAGCTTGCATGAAAGCATTAGGATATGGGGATATTGGCAATTTACTCTACAATAATGGAGTGTCTGAAAAAGAACCGAAATGGTCAATCAACAGCCGGATTCGGACTCAGAAACCGTGGAATATTGTGCGGTTGACTTATATATCTTGACCATAGCAGCTTAAAATGAAAAAAATGCAGAGATAACACGCATACTTAGTATAATTTGTGTCCTATCCACTTCAATTGTCAGATGAAAGGATAAAGGGATTCCATTTATTCGATGAGCACAAATAAAAGACCACGGTTCCTCTTTTTCGACCCAACCGCATGATCCTAATGTTCAAGATCATTGTGTGACCATCAACTCACTTTGCCGATAGGTTCTTTCATTATCATCATTCCGATTGGCATTGTTACAGTGCTATTTGCGATTCACTGCTAAAAATCCAATGACCAATCTGTTTGTTTTAGTTGCACCGGGTCTGCCCTCTCCCGTGTGTCACGGTGAAAGGGTTCAAACACTGGACAAAAAACTCCCTGTTTTTGTTCTATCATTACGAGATGCTAAATGTACAAATGTGCGTGTACGTCCTAGCTATCGAGCATTTCGGAGCACGGCTTCTACTGCCCATCGTAAAATATCGATATTGCTCGTAATTGATTGAGGTATATACTATTTTACTAGCACAGGTGCATAGAATTGTTCGCATAATAATAATAATAATAATAATAATAATAATAATAATAAAACTCAATAAACTGAACCAATGGAAATTGAATAATTTACTTGACCCTAGAATTCTCTTGATGGACACCAATGATTCTAGGGATCATTGACCCTTGTAGCTCGATTACACACAACTCAGTGTGTCTATGTGTCTCTGCAACTTTAATAGGCAACCCGATGTGAAAATATGTGAGCTAGAGGCCTGATCATTCAATTTAACTCCTAACTCGGACACTATGTGGCGGGTTAGGCGGTGTCTCAGGGTGCGTTCAAATCCCACCGAGACTCCTGATTTTTAACAATTGGATTGCATAATAATAACCCTTAATAATAATGGTAATAAAAGGTTTGGTGTAGTGTAGTTGGTGAATTAAAATATACAACACCTTTCGCACGTCAATCAAGGCTCATCAGAACATTTGTAAGTGTTCGTTAAACAGTCAATACAATGCGCAACTGTGTCATTCTTCAGTGTGAATCGTGTTGGCTTCGGCCGAATGACAAGTACCGGTTTCCTCATGTTTTTGTTCACGAAGCTCCTTAATCACAAGAACACAAACTCATATAAAAGGCTACTGAAAACACTTACGTTCAAAAACTCGGTTGTTTGTCGAATAGACCTATCAGAAAACAAACTTTGAATTAAGTACGACTTTGGGAAATTTAATCAAAAAAATGATAACAACTAAACCAGTGAAAATGACACTCAGATAAGACAATCCGTGGACATTAGATGCACGTAAAAGCCGAATTTGAGCGCCAATTACAATACTTGGTGTGCAAATAGAAAAAACCATAGAGAACGAAATATTTAAGGCAAATGCAGAAGCACAGACTGTGGTACAAGTTGGCTAATGTTAAACCACCTTATCCAATGTATCAAATTTCGAAACATGCCCACACTCGCATTTAGAACACAATTTCAGGCAAACAATTGTTTTCAATAACTCATAATCATGCCATTACAGTTTATATGGGGGGAAAATCTTAGGGGTTGGGAGGGAAACAATAAAATGTGTATGTGTGTCTGTGTTTGTGTGTGTGTGTGTTGCACACCGCCTTCTCAAATCTGTGCTTCCGGGGTTTGCAATGTAATTCCAATTTAATTCAATAGGGTCTGACAATACAATACAATACAACGCAAATCAATTTAATTGAATTACTGAATACAAATATGCGTTTCATCACCCANATGACGCAAGCCATCCGGGAAGATGGTTGTAGTCTTTAAGCAGATCCATTAAACTGTCATCTTATGTTCGATTAAATTCCCGTCTATAGTCCATTCTGCAGAGTCCGTAAATGAAAGTTGTACACAAGATCTAATTAACCGATAATGAAGTAGATGGCCCACNCCCACTGGTCAAACATGCATAAGTTACGTGTACATTCATGTGGATACGCATTCACACATACACACACACACACCACATACACACATACGGACCAAAGACCAACTGACCACTTTTCCGTTTGACTAAATCTAAGCGTATCATGCGGTTGTGCTCCGTATAGGATAGGGTGAGGGAGATCATAGACTAACCTACAAGTATATCGTTCAACACCGAAAGTGAAACCATCGTGGTTGCCAACCGAGTGAACTGGCCTCGTCTGTGTGTGTGTGTGTGTGTGTGTGTGTGTGTGTGTGCGATCGCACACCGTGGGCCTACAACCCACTCCCGAACCCCAGGACAACATGTTGAAACATATCCTGAACTGGTCTAACAACCACAAGCAAAAATAGGAATCAGAAGTTGTGAACTCGAGTCTGTCTTCATCGGGTAACCGTGTGATTTCGGTGATAATTAACACATACGTACGCTCCAGTGCCTCTATATGTGTTCATCCCCGAGCGTTCGTTCAGGCAAACAGATCAGCATGCATGTAAAATGTCAGCTACGCGGGCATTTCACGCAGATCCGACTAGTCCATGGCGGTATGCTGCTGAGTCGCCTCCCCACCACCTTGGTCGGGTAGGGAGAGACCCGAAGAGCCAGACAAGTAGGGTAGTTTATCGTCAACTAGTAGTCCTAACTAATATTAGAAGAACATATTATGTAATCTGAGCCCGAAGCTAAACTACAATGCTACCATTGAGACAGATCTGTCAAAATTGGGGAAGTATGTGTACATTTAGTTTTCCACAGATGGGCTTTTCTCCTAACCGTACACTTCATCTCATCCTGCCCCCACCCTACTTCAACACATCTCTCTCTCTCGCTCCTTGCTCCTCGCACAGACACAAATACACACAGATACATATACAAGTCCCCATGCTCGCCACAAGTAAATCTGGGAAATTCTACGGTCTAGTATGTCCGAAAACGCATCCGTGACATTTAGGATACATCTAACTCATCCATACTGTCATTATCAGAGGTAATAGCTAGGCAGCCGCAACAACAACAAAAACAACAACAACGAATGAACATGCTTTACACAATTACTTGATGCGCCCAGTAATTACAATCAACACCATTACCACCACCGTTACGATTAGCACCAGCACCAAGTTACTGGAACCTGAGATGGCAAACATGAAGTATGGTTTGTACAACAGAAGGTCAACAAAACTCAACGACCTCGGTGAAAATTGATTTGACACATTTTGCCTCGAGCCAGCCCGCATTCTCCCCCTTCCCAGATTGCGTACAAATAAAGATTTCAACTACAGTGTTTTCTATCCGTAGAGCCAAAATTGTCGGGAAAGATTAAATTTGTACGCCCTTGAGGATGTTCGCTCTTAGGAGGAGCGTTGACAAATCACATAAAGCAAGGTGTAAACATGAAAGCAAGTCCTTTTTAGGATCCACCTCCCTTCCCAGTGCTTTTAGTGTCTATCGCGTTTAAAATAACCCAAGAAACAAGTTTTCGGTTGAAAATTATTTCTTCACAAAGGAAAATATGTATTGTTAATTGCTTTCTACTTTGTTGTTCGCAGTATACATCGAGTTTCTTTTCTGTGTTCTCTACTTAGGGCACAACCTCAAAGCACTATTATCTGGCTAAATTGTCGCGGTAGTTGTGCGGTGTTAGTCGTATACTTCACGATAACTCGTTCCCACTCATTCCTCTCCTTCGATCTCCTCGCTCTCTCAGACTATTGTCTCTGTATCTTCCGTGCAGGTAGTGCATCCATCTGACACGGAAGCTATATAAGATTCAAGTGTTTGTTCGTTCGTTTGTCGTCATCTGTACTTGGTTATTGGTTGCACAACACAGCTTTTCAAATGTTCGGGTACAGCCAGCCGCTCATCCGCAACGGGGTTAAGCCCGACAGTGCCATTTTTATGTTTTAAGCCTTGTGAATTCCCTGTACTTTCCGCCGGCAAAAAGTTTAAGCTTCTCTAAACAGCACCTTAAACTAACAAGACCGTCGCTATTATCCTGGAGGTACGAATACCCCCTTCTGCATGGATCAACTTTCACCAACCGAGGTTCCTGTTGAAGTGGCTCTGAGACACTAGTCAGTCTGATCCCGGTGAAAAGTGTTGATACGGAGTCCTCGTCCGCTATCATATGAACTGGTGTTCTCCTTACTACGAATCGGAATGCAATTCTCTTCACAGCATCTTCCATTTCGTACAAATTATTAACCGTCATTTTATCACCAATGTTCATAAGTGTGTTACATCATGATTTATGGACGCTCGTGAGATCCTATGGCTTAGTATTGAAATTGCAGCAAACATGTTGCATGTATCTGGCAGCTCTGCCAGTTCTGGGATCAAACGCCAACTAATAACCATCACCGATGTCACTCGCTGTTTGTCGCCAACAATTGAACGTGCACAGCACCACGTGGCATGCGCGGAATTCCTGAACAGTTACCGTTCGTAAATCTTCGATGAAACATTTGTATGGCCTGCGGTGTTCACATATATCTTAACCTAAGTGCACCACTGACACCTGTCAAAACACGAGGGTCTATGAGCCGTCTTCAATACAGCGCTAAATGACGTTTGTTCCATGTCATGACAGCTGTTCATTATTCTCTCTCGGTCATCACGAAGAGTTCCCTGACAACTAAAACCCCGTATTTTACTTAGTGATATAATCGAAATTACTTTTCAACGGATTTTACGTCCCCCTGGAACAGGTGTACTTACACGGTCACGGTTGAATCGGATTGGATTTCTCTGTGCACCCACCACCTTGCAATCGATTACCGACATTTCGTCTCATCAAGTGACAACTTTTTCAAGATTAGTAAAGATGGCCAATGATATAGAATTGTAAGTTGTCGTTGGTTTCGTCCTGGCACCTTGGGTTCATCGATGGGACCGAACTCCTCGGAATGTGTTTGTGTGTATGTATGCCGTGGAGGTCGAATTTCAACCGAATTTGACTTCAGTCAACATAAGAATCAGGGATGAAAGCTATTCATTACAAGTCTCTAGGCATAAATTTAACTGTGCTATGAGATTTGTCATCGTAGGTATCGATGGATTTGTAAATTTGACGTTTCGATCAGCCAGAAAACCACGTTGCGAAAAAAACGATAATCTGAGTTATGGTTGATGATGAGATCCAACATGGCAAATGAGGTCTGAGTGATAGATACAGTTGTTTCTCTCGGCACAGCATGTTTTCGAGTTTCATCTGCAGAAGGAAGCCGTCAGCCTCCCAATAGGCGACTTTTGTCCGGACAATTTCGAGGCACCTCTGCTGCGGTCTAATTCATATGACCACATGAAAACCAGGGCAGAATAGGCTACAAATGCCATGAGGTGGCTACCAGGGTAGGGTAAGTGTAATATGTAATTCGTTTTTGGATATCAGAAACTTTCCAAAACCTTATGACAATCACTTGTGTGACCTTTTCCTCAATATCCTCATAGATGATGATTCAGAACGCTATGTCTCGGTCACTAAACACTGTGGCACCATCACTATGGGGGTTTAGTAATAGCTGATTTGTGAGTTTTACATTGAAACCAGTTGTTTCTCCATGGTTTTCCACACTGTGAAGTGTATGGATGGTGCACACTTCCGCAGTAACGAACAGCCTGGGCCCAGTTATGGTTCCTATTCACCCGTCACAACGCTGGCTCATGAAAGACATCAGATTCGAACCCTGCTATCATATTCGGGGCTCAGTTTGATCAGGGACAATCCCCTCCTCTCAACTCCCCTGTATCCGGAACCGCACCTTTCCTAATCCGGTCGAAAAGATGCTGCTTATATCAATTGTCCCCATTGCTGTCAACGGTAAGGCACATTGTAGAGAGTGAGAGTGAAAGTGAGATTTATTCCCGTTTTCTCGGGACTGGATTGGCATATCAGCGAAAATAAATACGAAAAAAAATAAAGTGACCATTGAGTGTCGTGAGCAAATTGCGTGATCAGCCATCTCCCTCACAACCCAATTACTTAACCATTACGTCGCTTGACTGACAGATAGATAGATAATTTATTTACTTATTCATTCATTTATTCAGTTCACTCGGATAATCTGATCAACACACAGGTGAGGCATAAACCTTGATAATGTGTATGTGAGAGAGAGAAAGAACCAGGACATTCAATCAAAATGGGTGTGACCTGGCTCTTATCTGATGTTCTTTAGTTTATCTGAGGCTTCCTGCGTTTGTGTACACGTGTGTTTGTGTGTGTGTGTGTGTGTGTGTGTGTGTGTGTGTGTGTGTGTGAGTATTGCAGGGCGCTCATGCATGAGAATTTAAAAAATATGAGAACATTTAGTTTGGCAAACGTGTTTACGATGACGACCCTAGTCGCATCTGATCGTCATCCTGGGAACTGCTCATACCGTGTGGTACCATGATAATAAGATAGGGTATTTTATTGATTTCTTGTTTCAAACGATGTTGTATGAGATTTTGAGCGTCTTACTTTTCAAAAACATCCCACATGTATTCATGTTCAAAGTTCGGTAACTATTCAAATACAGCGATGTAATCTTAGAGAATGTCATAAATATCAGAATCCTAAATTCCTTCCGCAATTCGGTGCAACTCCATTTCTTGTAGAGCCATTGGCCTCAATCCCTTGTCTGGCAATTAAGCTTCCCACNTATTGTTAAGTGGCAGAAGCTGTCGGTGACTTTTTTCCCATGAGTTTTCACCTAATTTAGGACCTTCTCCAAACTGAACTTCACAAGGTTTCCGGGAGGATTTCTTTCCATTTACTTTTCAATTTAGTCCCACAAACGGTCATTAAGAATTTTGTTCCGATGTAGAGTGTAGAGGTGTGAAGTCATACCCTCGTGGAAACCGTTATTTAATCTCTTCTGTTCTGTCGAAGGCAGTGAGTGCCTCGGGTTTTTGCGTGCTGGGTGCTGGTTGAATCTCAGAGTCACAGACCTCGTTGATACGTGCGTAAAATAAGCAGCAGTATAAAATCGACTTGGTTCCACACAGCTGCTTGTGTGCGCTGGAATTTTTCGATCTTAGGAACAAGAATATCATAAACGAGTTTGATCTTGTCTTTCCTACCAGAAAGTAATGATTAAATGCTAGGCTTTTTACGTTCGGATAAACTACCAAAGTTTAGTTAACTTGTGAGCTTTCGTAACCAGCTGGCGAAGTGTAGATTAAGAAAACAAACGTTCGATCAGTCATTTAAAATGTTGGGTCCCTAGGCATCGCAGTTTCATCCGTGACAGTCGTGTTGGGGTATTGGAATTTGAAAAGTTTGCACCATTAACTTCTTCAAGCTTAAGTGATGCTACCGATCTGCTGCAGACAGGTGATATCGACGGACAACGTTATGATGGTCGAATTTTCTCGGAGCTAAGTGAAAATGTGGTCCTATGGCTAGCACGGCTGCTCGAGCATTAGCCATACGCAAAGCCATTGTATTTGCTCCGTTGTCCGCAATCTCTTCACAGATAATGTCTTCTAGTTAAAAAGACAATAGTTTTATACCTTATTAGTACTTGCGCTTCGTAGCATTTCCTTCTTCCGCTTGTTGACTGAGATTATCGTGTTCTGCTATCCGATTTTAGACTGTTCGGAAATCAAGCCAAGGGTGACACTAAACGTATCAATTCCAATAGCGATGACAGACATAAAGTGACGGTCAGCTCTGAGTATCAAAGTTGTACACAAGTGACACAGTGAATCATTGACCTCATTTGTTTATTAGCAAACACTTACCGGTGGTGCCTCTAATCTTACTGACCAGTCGACAAAGAGCTTCTCAGTCGCCTACCGATTAATATCTACAGCATTTGTACTAGGGGTCGACTGACTTTCCTTGGCCCTTTTTTTAAGGCACTTTGTAATGGGGCTTATTTTCTGGATAGGTCTTTGAATGGCATACTTCCCCATCTCCTCTTTTGAATCTTTAAATTTATGGTGTGAACCATCTTAGTAGACTTGTGCTTCTCAAGTAATAAAAAATTCCCTTCAGGTGTATAAATGACTTACCGGGAATAGATTTCAATTATAAAGGGTACCTATTATTCATCAATATGAGCCAAAATCTTTGATGACTGAACTCCACCAAAACGGAAATTGAGAGTTTTATTTCAAGCACGGAAGTGGCCTAGAATTCCTACAGAGCTACTGCCGTTTTCATTCCCTCTCAGACACGTGCGAAAACACATGAAATGGGATGACGGGGTTGGGGTGAGCGACACCTGGACAGTCGCCAGGTATTGAGCGACACTGTGTGGTTGTTTTATGAGTCTATCAAATAGGAGTTTACAGTGCGCAAATTTGCGGGCACGCTCATTTCGTGGACTATAAAAATGCCGTCTCGTCGGTTCGCTCTCTCTCTCTCTCTCTCTCTCTTTATCTCTCTATCTGGCCGCTCTTGCTCCACATGATCCACGTGAAATGTACACCACTTGAGAATAGCGGACCAAATTCATTGGGTGTTGGTGCTCCAGTACACTGCTTCTCCTGCCCTCACCCTCAGTCACAGTCAGTCTTCAATTTCAGTGCCACTTACCCCTCCCCCACCCTCAAAGTGCCCCGGAAACGAGAGACAATAGCAACAAAAATAGGAATAGTAACAGTGTTGGTAATACGTCCACTGTTCATTACGGATCGGCACGGGTGAAAGCAACCAACACAAATAACCTCTCATGGATCGCTGTTTTCGCCCACAATTTTTCCAAGCACCTATTTCAAGTCATTGCTTTTCTATATCCAACACTTGACTTATCTTTATAGTCCGGAGAATGAAATTGCGTTAACCAGACAAAGTGAGTGTTAGTTATGAGAGAACCAACAAATTATTTGACTGAATAATCACCCAGTCACCCAGTTAATCAATCAGTCAATGAACCATCCAACGAACGAACCCATCCATCGATCGCTTGTAAAATGTCGCAAGGTTTGGAAATTTCCACTCCATCCACTGCCTACTTATAAATTCCCTTCATTCAAGAAGTCATATCTGAATTCTGATTTATTCCAGAATAATGGAAGAAGTCGTGAAAAATCTAGCTGAAGTTGACCAATATTGAATTGATGAGACTTATCTTAGTAACAATGATATTTCAATAAATTGTTTCATTCCTTTCGGTTTGGTTTGAAATGATAAGGCAAGTGATAATAGATCAAATCAATGTGTATATAACTTTTCCACAAAGTTCTAACCTGCGATGCGAGGTTTATTATTGCGGGCAATCTGTCCCTAAACCAAGTAGAGTCAAATACAAGATTTATACNTTTATACACCCCGAAAAGTGAATATTCAGAAACCAGCCATGCATGAATGAATTTTATCTGTGCGGAGTTGGATGCTGCCCCGATAAACTTGGCTGTCTACCATTTTCTCAACATGATCTGGAAAGTAGCTGGACAAAAATCCCCTGGAAGCACGCGACCGATTTGGCGGTTAGCTGGTAGCATCTGACACGAAACTCAAGTGGACTCGCATTACCGATTTACTCACATGGAGGCTGCATAAGCGAAACGTTTTCCCGAAAATATGCCTCTCAAAGTAGATAAGAAATTTGTGGAGAAAATGTACTCCAGGGGTTCATGTAAATGAATGTCCGTATGAAAGATTGCCAATCACGCATACCTGATGAGCTACATTCAGTTCGAAGCCGGTTTTGTGCCTCCGGGAAATTCTGTATGGTTAATAATATACGACCATGTATACGCTTATGTATGCTTTAGCATGAACTGTTTCGTGATAAATAAACATACAAGGATTGATGTACTGGCAACGTGCTAGGACTTAACTGGACGTAAATGGAGAACTGAACGTTAGTTATGAGAAATATAAGCTCGTGGTGGTGACCAAAGGGTAAAGGTCACCAACTGATCGCTCCAAAGGATTTGTGTTCGAGTCATTATCACCACCACCATCACCATTCCAATTATTTTTGTCGAAGTCGACTGAAGTGGTCCTATTGAACATATTTAGGTTACTTAGACCAGGTGTTCAGGATTAGATATTTAATTATGTCTTGGAAGAGACTGTAGCGACAAGTTTTCAATTATGGTCCACTCATTCTATCAATAATGTGATGGTCAGATAGCGAAACGAACCACGAAGGAAATAAGCTGCTTCTCGTGAACGGAACAGATCACAGTATTTTGCGGTAAGACATAATCGGATCTTGTCAAGAATGTCAAGTAGAAGAACAGTATAAATTTACACTATTCTGCTTCAAACCGACATACCCACGATGATAACAAGGGTGGCTACTGGCTCTAGCCAAAGTAGGACGAACAGCGACTAGAATTCACTGATAGAGAGAAAAGTACTGTTCAATTTTCAGGTTTGATCCGTTCAACAAGATCCGAGGGGGAGAGGTGGGTGGGAATTTTCAGCAATGTATTTATGCCATTGTTTTAAAGGTTATTCTAAAATAATAAGCAATCCAGTGAATAAAGATAATCATAATGATTCGGATGATAATGATTCCGATGATTCCGATGATGATGAGGAGGAGGAGAATGCACATGGACTACCAAATGTTAGACCGTTAGACCAGTAGGTCGGAAGTGCAAGCGCTGACGCGAAGCACATTCCGGCGATTACTACCTACTCAGGTCAAAATAGTAGCGAAGACCTTCTCTTCAGTGATGAAAACCAGTAATCTAAGCCCCGGGACTTGGAGTGGTAAGCCACATAAGGCCTCACCGGGTTAGACGTGGTATTAAACCAACGAGACTGCCTACCACCAACGTTGGGTCGTGGTTGCGGAGTTCAAACCTCGAGCAACAAAGTCCAAACCGCACCTGTGACAGCAAACAAACCGTCGCACCACTACCACTAACTGATGATTGGCATCATTTGAAATAGGATGATCGATGCGATGGCCCAAGATCATTTGATATGTTATGTGCTTGATAGTTTCGGGCGTATTCAGTGTTTTCAAAGGAAACATCTGGCTAGTGGACAAACAGGCTCGTTCTATATTGGGTCAGACATCGCGTATTGATAATGTAATTGGGACAATACTGAGCTTTATTTGCACAACGTCCGTTTTTCATCCCAATGGGATATCGTTTTACTGATTTGTGATTAAAAAACAGTGCATCATATTCATGACAAATTGACCGAAAAATTAACAGGTGAATGGTTAAAACTAATGAAAATTAAGGAATGATTCATTTGATGACAGCAGCTTCCTTAGCCGGAAAAATGACTGGAAAACCGGATGAACGAGTGGATCGGCTGGGACGTGAATCCTCTCTGGTTTGCATGCACCCTATCGGTCTACATAAGTAAGGGTCAGTGAAATTTAGCGAGAGGCGAAAATAGCAATTATATCGTCTGAACACAATTGGCCTGTGCAACTGTGAAACATCTGTCCTTGTTTTTGGATGCTCACGAATCCTAATGGAAAAAAGGAACGCACAGCGGCTTTTAGCATAACGAAATCATGATTTCAAAGGGGAGGCGGCACCAACATGTGTGGAGCAACAAATGGCGCGTGTCTGTGTTTGGAATAAAATCGAGGGTATACTGTTTATTGAGGGACGATTTCGTCTAAAGAGTGTGTTGAGTTTATGTGGACTAACCACCAGTACGGCACTGTAGAGTAAATATTAGAAAATGATATATGTCCCACACTGAGCAAGGTATTTCGCGAGCTCATAGGCATACACTGAATACACGAAAATCACACCGTAAACTTAGTGAGGATCGGTTACCATGCAATTAATCTGGTACAAACACCAGTTGCATCATGAACTATGGGTGAATCTTGAGTGTGAGAGAGAACCGCATTACTAGCAATGTCTTATTTCAAAGTTATAAATAGAAGAACCGTCAATCGAAAAGGCAAGCAAATAAGTGACTAAATGAGTAAACGAGTGAATAAATCAATGAACAACTCCATCAAAATATAGATAGATAGATAGATAGATAGATAGATAGATAGATAGATAGATAGATAGATAAACATAGATAGATAGATAGATAGATAGATAGATAGATAGATAGATAGATAGATAGATAGATATTGGATGGATATATCACTAGAAAGATAGATAGACAGATAGATAGATAGATAGATAGATAGACATATAGATAAATAGATAGATAGATAGATAGATAGATAGATAGATAGATAGATAGATAGATGGATAGATTTTAATAAACAGTTGCTTGATTGGTGGATAAATAAAGGCTCATTTTCGATCCGCTTTCCTTGATCAAATTTGACATTTTTAAATGTAAAAGGCATGTGCATGATCCATAAGATTTCGGACGAAACATACCGACTCGAGAGTTCATCGTCCAGAAGTCGGTTTCCATATTGAACTTATGCTTCAATTCTATTCCATCAGTGTACCAACCAGCATCAACTATCTGAAATCTATTTCAATGCTGAAGTCTGTCGGTCAGAGTACGTCGGTATGACCGGAGTTGGCCCAACCCCCATCCATTCGTCCCGTGCACACAGTATGGTCAATCTGTATCACACAAAATAGAGTTGTACCCCATGGAACTCGTTTCAAACACAACGTTGGTTATGAGTGATTAGGCAAAATAAAATTAAAAGAATCTACCCTAGTCAGTTTTCCCGTGAACGCTTTTTTGGTGTTTCACTGAAACAACTAAAGAATATAGGGATCGTTTTCTGTAAACTTAAAGAAATCAAACAACAGAAAAAATAAAATATGCACTATCATACGGGAAATAAAGTTGATGAAACTGCCTGTCAGAATAAATCTGCTTTTAGATAGTTTTTTGTGCTGTACCCTAACATTGTTGAAAAATAAAGGAATAAAGGATGAATGTTTTTGAATTACGAGATATATTCTAACTGTGGTATCATCAGGAATTTAGCGTACGGGTTCATCTTGTTGAATATCAATAATAAAATACAGTTTGCTAACTGCTCTTCAGAAATGTTTGGTGCCCTTTTATGTGTACCGCGTCCAGGATTACTGTGTGACACGGGTTGCTTGCTAGATGATCACCCAACCGCACTTAATACAGCATAGGTTATGTGCTTTGATACTTGCTCCTTTTTCTTAAATACTAATGCAATTTTGTCACTGCGTTAAGCATATCTACACAGAGAGTTTGAAGTTTTTTTGTTCACATTTTGTTTAGTTCCGCAGGAAAATTTGAAATCGGCAATCTGTCTGTCCGTTTATAGGACTATCGTTTTCTATATTATTCTGACGATTCCTTGATGCTTGGTGTTGGGTCACATGACTTTGACTAAGTTCGGCCTGTTCACCTCATTCGGCTCACTGTAGAAAGTCAGTCGCGAGGCTATTCGGAATGGTACAAATCAAGTGATCTATATCACAGATCATTGATCAGCAGAATGAACACAGCTAAATTTGTGCTCAATACTATTCTCAGCGCGTTCTCTGTTTAATTGTTTGGGCTCTCCGGAATGACGGAAAATATAACGAATTGGATGTGTCAGAGAAAGGAGGATATTTCAAGAAATGTGAATTGAGTCACAACTTGTGTGCTTTTACGTATTCAAAAGGACGTTGGGCTAGTAAAAATAAGTTAGCTTGGAGCATTATCGGTCATATTCTGCAATGAGCAAACTTCGATAAAACACTTAGGGAACTCTGTGTGGGAAAATTTGAAAATTACAGACGGTTTATTACGTAAAATAGGGCATTTAATCAATTAAAATACGGAGTTATAGAGTTAAGGAAATAAAACGACGGTTTAAACCGTCAAGACCATCAAGAGTGACTGGTGCCTCTGAAAAATCAAATGAACTAATCCAAGCTTGATACTCTGCATGATTGAAACCTGTCTCAAGACGGCCATTTTGCGTTCGAGACTAGTGCAGCACACACGTATACACATACGCACTGTTTGGTTTCAACAGATCATACGGTAAATGCATTTCCTCCCTCACTCTGTTGACATTACAGAAAAGCCTCTATGATTTATGGTCCTTATTAGTCCAGTTGTAACTTCAGTAGAACTAGGTGGGTTCAAGTAAGCAAGGTAGTGATCACTGCCTTGGTAGTGCGATTCTTGGGCCCCGTCGTATTTGTGTGTGAATGATGTACCATCCGAAGATACAGACTGTTGTTTTCTACCGTATTGTTTTCCGGTTGAAATGCAGCGAGATCTGCCTCGGCATAAATCGTGCAACCTAACTCTGTTGTGCTCTCTCTCCAAGTTTGCCTCGGCAGATAAACGTCTGGTATTTTCCGATCACTTGTACAATTCTACAACGAGTGACAGATCAATTTTGTATATACTGTAGTGAAGACTGGAGGGGGGGTTCTGCATGACCTTTATGTGGTAAGGTCACTGAGAATCAGTGGTTTGCGGGTGGATTCGTTTCTCAAATGGTCGAAAAGTACACACTCTACTATCATCAGGACAATTCAGCTGTTGTTTCCGAAGTCGATGATGGCGTTGATGATGCCAAAAATGACGAACTTGTCATTTGTTTGAACGTAAACGATCTTTTTCACAAGAGTTCGCGGCAAATGATAGATGTTTGCTATAACTACCCAAAAGTGCATCGGTGAGGCATTGTGTGTGGGTGTGTTTGACAAATAGAAAAGGTTATGTAACGAATGGAATGGCGTTTGTTAGCTAAGTTTTTGTGTGTCAACAGAGCAGTAGTCGTAAAGCAACTACCCTTATTTTAACCTCCGATTACGAATGTCTTTGGTTCTAACTACTTATCTCAAGCTCAATCCATCCAGGCGTTCGTTTGTGCATCCGTCGATCTGTCTGTTTGTTTGTCGGTCTCAATGACCTATCAAGACTGTTCACACGATCATGAATGTAAGAAAACAAAAACGTCTATCAATCCTAGTCTGCGTGCTTCAAAATGAGTTAAAACCTGTCAATGGTGACATCCATCAACACCCCTTCTCGATAACCAGTGTGTACACTGGGTCACAGAAATCCTCACTTTCTGCTTACATCACTCGCGAGCAATAGTGGAGCACGACTGCCGGTCGAAGCCATCTAAAGACAGACAAAAAGATAGTCAGACAAACCGAAATCCATGCTTTGTAACACACTATTGGACGCAGAGTGCCACTTGAATTTAAGCTTTTCGACTTTCTAACATCGCTTTACATTTCACCACAAAGATGAGAGCGGGGAGGGGAGGGCGAAGCAAAATAACGGCAAAATAAACAGGGCCAAGTAGTAATGGGCCATTGAGTTCGCATTTCTTAGGTATACATTTGAAGTGCCAACAATGGTTCAAGTATGGTCGTTGCGAATTTCAAATGTGTGTGTCCCGGTTTGTTCTGCAAGAGACAGAGGGAGGTGGTGGTGTGTGTGTGTGTGTCTGTGTGTCAGCGAGTTCATTCACACCTCGTATGCTGGTCCAGGACCTTACGAGTGCAATCAGGTGTTTGATTGCACTCGTCAATATTCCAGTTGGTTTGCTACCACTAGAACAGACGGTCTTTTTTCACTGTGCGGAAATGAAATAATAAATGTACCGATATTTATAATGATGAATTAGGGGAATGTATGTCTGTTGAATCACTGTCACGATATGAGCATTGAAAAAAGAATGATATTTTGTTTTTAACCAAATTGAGTAGCCGTACTGAATGGGAAGGTTCATCAGAAAATTTGATCGGTTCATGACGGACGACCGTTAAGCACAAATTTGAACCGATGGGAATATTGTGGAGTGTTTTATTTTCTCCCTCATATCACTTATGAGGATGTCTATTCGGTTGTCCCCTCTCACGGTTCAGCGAATATCGTTCTGGCAACTTCGAATTAGCAATGATTGATCATAATGCACTTAAAAATATAGAAATAAATCTCTCACATTGTTTCACTAGTATTTTTATTTGTCAGTTCAAATCCGTCTCAGATCAGACAAGCTGAGTGAAGTTTATCGCTCCTGGTTTAACTAGCTCTGATAGTACAAAGGAAACGCAATATGCGTTGTCACATTGCATTTTTTCGCTGGTATCGACAACCACTCTCAACTAGCAAATAAAATAGAGCCCCTTGTACCAGCTATCACAAGTGGTCTGATGGGATGCTGTTGGTTATAGTGCTGTTCTTGTTGTTGTTTTTGGTGCTGCTGCTGTCAGTTGTAACTGTGGCGGTGATCAGTCAAGTGGATTTATCAACACAGGCAGAAATTTAGGAAATAGGTACATAAAACGTTTTGATCAATGAATCACAGACCGTTTTCGGTGGTATTACTATGAGCTTGTTCACAGCATTTACTAGGGCACACGCTCTCACAAGTCCGAATTGAAGTCCTCACCTTCTCGTGATTCTCTGATCCGCACACACACACACACACGCCCGGGAAACCAGTGATTCACATTAGCCTTGTGTGCGCGCGCCCGCGCACATGCGCGCACGCAGAAAAGTTTTCTTGTCACTCTCGGTTTTACTTCTCCCGCTTCCGGGATATCACCTCATCTGTTTGTCCCCCTCCCCGTGGCACACAGAAGTGTGACCAACTGGTTTGCCATTAGCACGGCCTCAAAGAGCTAACTTTATTCGTCTGTATGTCAGGCAGTTTTAAGAATGAGTCAATGATACGTCACCCCAGAAACACTGTCTGACTAATAGTGTTGTTGTTGTTCAGTGTTAAAACTCATCTTTCGCAATCAACGTAGAATACCGAGACTGTCTACTTGTCTTCGTTTTGTATTACAGATAGAATTTCGAGAAAGGAAAATTTGACATATAAAGTCTATTGGTTATCGATTTTCGAGAGGCAGTTGTTGTTTTATCCTGTTAAACATTATGAATAGTGTATAGCCTCCAATTCAACTGAGGAACGAACCCAAGCTTAACGGTTTTCAGGCTGACTGATTAGACTCTCGTGATCTATCCGGGATAGGTTTTAGTAAGTTCTTGAAATGCATTTGGTCACTGGAACCGGAATTAGGACTCACTTAAGCACTCAGAAGCAGTGCGTTGTTGTTGTTGTTGTTGTTGTTGCTGTGCATCGCTTGACTATGTGCGTGGAGAAGCGCACACATTGAATATTTTATTTAGTTGTAAAATCTTCCGGTGGAATGAGATTGGTGAGCTGTGTTGTGGCTCTCGTGTACCTGTAATATATTTAATCTGTTTGCGTGACCAATTATCCGCCATCGTTCCTCACCCCCCCCCCTCCCACCCGCACACACACACCCGATCCCGCACGCATCAAATCCTTGAACAACTATAGTGTCGGTGCAGTACAGTGCTATGCGGGAACCATACCGAAACTGCCTTCATACTACCTTTATCCATCGTCTTCTTAATCTAACTGATGCAAATAGAAAAGAACTGGTATGCCACACTAAAGGTACTTCGCCAATATTTGAAAAGAAGAATAAGGCTCTCTGGTGACAAATACCTGCCGGATGAAAGTGCACACTTGTGAAGATTTCCTCTTTATTTATATTTTTTTAAGGGGGCGGGTGGGGGTGGGGGTGGGAGAGTTGTTGGAGGAGCAGGAGGAGGAGGACTATTGATGAATACAATTTGGTGTTTGAACACAGAATGCAGGTATACCGTTTTTAGACAATTTGAAAGACACCGACCGATGTAGTTCTGCATTATTTCTAAACAATACATATGCACGCCATATTTTCATTATTCACTAATTTTATAGCAAGAGTGTGCATTGCTTGAATTTTCAAGCTTCTCCTAACTACTCTTTCATAAGTTGGGACAGTTACGACTGAGAAATAAAAAAGAGAAACCAAAAAAACATTAAAACCTTGAAGATATACGAGTAAGTGATCGAGGGAGAAATGGGGTCTTTTGTATGCGTTAAATGCTATGTGTATTGTCCAAATGATTGGACGGCATTTCCTAGGAATCAAAAAATTACTTTTGCCTCAGTTGTTCGTAGTATTCTATCATTTTAATTCATAAACATTCAGATTTCATCTCTACTCCTCAGGCAAGCCTTTCTTGAGGAGTCCTAGGGTGAATCATTCCAGTGATTCATCGTTGGTTTTGTAAGTTAGAAGCGTTTAAACCACACCAGTTCCGTGTATAGACAAATTATTATTCATTGTATAATAGGTAATATCCAAACTATTTTCCTGAAAACAAACCTAATGAACGACACAATCGTCAGAACTGATTGTGTGCTTCCAGAGGAGGCTAATGCTAGTGCCTGCGGTCTACTTGAACCCGCTAATCGTCTGTCAGTATTGCCTCTTCTTGATCCAGAGATACAGATGCGATTTCGCGAATAATGAAGGGGAACAGATTGGGTTTTGCGCCTTCAGACTCCATGGTGAACACAGTGCATAAGTTGAACTCTCGGTCGAGTAGGAACAGTGAGTGGTGACCCTATGGTAGTAAACTAGAATAGTGTAATCTTCTCCTCTCTGACCCGTTTCCGAATCCGTTGACTCATCTCACTAGCCTGATGCAAGGAACTCTTCTCTCCTCGGGTCTCGTGGGTGTTACTAAGTAATTCTTTTGTTCTCCAGGATGGGTAGACAGATCTCCATCAAGTAAGTTGATATCTTCAATAAAACGGTCCCTAATTGTCTTTTAACATATTTTAAAATGATGTCAAAATAATAATGATATAGTTATTTTTATTTATTCGGATGTAAGAATCCATCACACCAATCATCGTAATGACACAGGAAGCATAGTGTGGTGTAACCTAAAGGAAGTCAACTCCCTTACTAAAATGAATCTATTTTTTGACATATGTAAACGCGAGAGCAAGGGTTTATCATGCCCCTCCCCGCGGTGGCAAAATTAATTTGCCCGGTGAACTGCAAATAGTATGGTAAATCTAAAGATATTTAAATTCAAATTTATTTAAAGCACACCAATCTTTTTTGTTGGGACAAAGTCAAGCACACACACAAGGTGAATGAGTTTGCCGATCAGAATCTCAAATAGATAGAAACTGTGCAAACCCATTTCGAAGGTGTTGATTAAGAAAGACACCAATTTACGGTGTTTTTTGACGCGATGAAAGAGGGAAAGAGTCTAAGGTGGGAGTGAGTGTAGTGGTGGATGAACTGGTCTGTGGGATGGTACCCCAACGGGATTCGTCAAAAAATTGGTCTTTCGGACGAACCGCTGGTTCTTGTCAATCAGAAGAAAACACAAATCAATTAGACATGCACCCGAGGACGTGGTTACAATCAAAATATGTTTCTCTTCTTAAAACATGAACTTACCTGTAAACACAGCGAGCAAGAGAGGTTGTGTTTGTAAATATGACCATTAATCGTTTCTTTTTCATAAGTATTCTCATTTTGCCAACGAATGGGTTCACGAAGGCGAATGTGCCATTACCTATCACGCATTCAATCAACACAGTTAAGTAGATGCTATTTTCATTGTGGATGTGGAAAATTATTAAATTTTGGTTTACGGATTCTTCACCTTGTATAGATTCATACGTTTAATCTCACTACCAATATTAATATGACTAACAATGATATTGCTACTAATAAGGAAAACAATATAATTTATAATATTCATGAGAATTATTGTATTAGCCACATTTAAGGAGTAGAAGAACGCCCAATCAATTATTGTCTTAGATTATATACCGAAATATAGAGTGGCGGTGATTAGGGTTAAATGCACATCTGGATAGGTGTGGTTGATACCCTTATCGTTGATAAGAGGGTGAAATAGTAAAAATCAATCTGAATGATTCACTCTTAGGTACGAACCCTAAACCAAACCTTAGGTGTGGAGTACATCAGCCGGCAAAGCTGTTGCTTATAGGAAGATTTGATAAGTAAGATGTCAGCTGTCAGATCCGAGCGATCGATAAACGCTGTCGAGCGGGCGTGCCTGTGTGTATGAATGAACGATAATCGCACTTATCCTTGCTAGTGCACCGGTCAGGTTATTGGCCAAAGGTTAGCATAACCCGGGTCTGACTTGCCCTTGATGCACTTTTAATTTGTGAATCACGTGTTGAACTTGATCCGCCACATATGTTTACCGATGCTGACCATAACGAATGTATCAATCGGTCGGAACATGCACTGGCATAAACAAAAGCGAACGAACAAATGTCTATACATTTTTTCACAAGAAAATCATGATCAGATTACACAGCGAACTATCAGTTTGGAAAGAAGTTCATGTACTGAGTACAGCTCGTTACAGATATTTAACTTATTTTAGACGACGTGATTTCCTTCGAAGGCGACTTTTTGCTCCGTGCTCATTCTTGTTTTCATCGAGTCAATATTCATGCTGTGATTATACTAGTTAAAACAGTTGTAGATTATGGTGGACGCCATATACTCAATTCTGTGATTAGTCTAGCATAGCAAAGGGATGGAGAAATATCTGGAATATACGATAATATACGACAGTTCGGTGAGAAAATATCCCCCTGAAGAAAGGTGAGTAGTTTCGGGATAACTAGATGCATGAAACTGAAAAAGGGTTGAATGCAAGATGTAATGTATGAATACTAGACTGAGGGCACCATAAAATATTTGAATTTATTCGATACATAAGGATACGCATGATGGTATATACAAATTCCGTTATAGATAAACAGCATATCATTATAAACATTGGGAACAAGTAACAGAATAAACATACTTTTCATCGGTCAAGTTTATTTTGCCACAAAATTCTCAACCAATATTTCACACTACTTAATAGCATATGCCACAGACTAGTCTGCTGTGTCGCAGTACCCACTTTTCGAATTCCTTAAGGATGCGACATAGTAGGAAATTGACTGTAAGTAGTTGATGAATAACTGGATGCAATCTATTTTTCAGTTCTGTAAAGCACAAGTTACAGCCTCCACGTAACGACTTTACAAATTAGGCTGGTCTCGAAATCACCCCGTGCACCTAAAGCCAGAATAGCGTGGCTTGAAAAAGAAGATTTTCCATGTACAACAATTAGGTGGAAACCCGGAGGAATATAGAATTCACATTTGTAGAATACAATTGTCTATCGATCAACTATTTGAATAGGTGGAAAGCGTTAGAGTCAAAACATTCAATAAACGGAAACTCCAGTCACGAGTACTTATGGTGGGGCGGGGCGGGGGGGGGTAGGGGTGGTGCTCAATCTTCACATAATTCTGATTAGGCGAATTTTACACTTGTTCTTTTATCAATACTGCCTCTGTCTGATGGTCCCTGCTAATTCTCAATGGCGTGCATAACAAGTGAGCAGAGTGACATTAAATTGGTTGAGGTATGTCAACTGCAATATTAGGCGAACTGTTTGTTTCCAAACACAAATAACTGAATGCAGCGAATTTTCGTCATTGCCGGTGTGTCGATTTCCATGGCGTTGTGCAACAAAGATAGAGCGAAGCACGGGGCTTCATTTTGCATTGTTTACATTTGCAGCCGTCTCGATAAATGCCCTGAGACATGAGCAGTGTATCTATCTGAGCGTGAATAAATTTTGGCCAACAAACTGCGCATCGAATTCTCCCAGTCCGTTCATCCATCCGCGTGCGCCGGGTCGGGCCGTAAGTCGCACGCCTTGTCGCATTTATTCAGCTAAAACTGGTCTGACTGAGATGAACTCTTGCGTGGTCGACTTTGGTGCCTATTCAACTGAGACAGAGAGGAAGAGAGAGACAAGAACAATAGGTACTAAGCCGTCACGCGAACTTCCTTTTAGTGTCGGTCCACGCTAGTGTCCGTAGTGGTAGTAATAGTAGTGCTGGTAGAAGTAGCAGCTGCGTTGAGTTTTCAACCTGTGAAACGCCAGTAACTCAAAGAAGGTCATTCTCTTAGAGAGAATGACCTCAATGAGGGGAATGAATTATCATGGGACAATTGTCGGCCGACTATTGAATATCGGCTCAGTCATTCATTTGAGCGACTGAATATGTTTGTCACTTATTGATCTATCTCTACAGACTTCTCGTTTTGTTTGGTAAAGATTTAATAAAACACAGACGCTTTTCGCTTTGGCTTTCGAATGATACATAACAGAAAGCATGGACCAGGATGCATTGGTTAAGAGGAATGGTGTATCAAATGTGCATGGTTATAGGGAAAATGTAAAGATTGCATACAGGAAGTTTTTCAAATAATGGAATACAATTTAGGCGGACATATACTTTGAGTGAATTAACTCAATTACATGTAAAATCCCATTTATTTGAAATAAAATTCTGGAAGGTGAGACAAAGAGAGTAGGGGGTTGGTTGGTTGGCTGGTGGCATAACCAGTCCAAAACACTCGAGATGAATGGGATGCTTAGGTTACGTAATCAAACTAATTACATGAGGTCATCGTCGTGATTTCATCTCCCTTCGGCCTGGGGAATTCCAAATCTTGAATCAACTTTCGTTGAGCACAAAGTTCAGGTTTTTAATGACGACGGATGGTAGTCCCCTTCGCTTTTGCTAACATTCTAAACCTTATTACTCTCGAGGGTAATCGTTGAACTCGATAGATGTTCGTGGAAGCCAACCACATGTCAAGTGGGTGTCTGTTCTCAACTGAATAGGCAACAATCGTACTGAACAAAGCAACCGCGCCATCCAGTCCCATATAGCGTAGGTAGTGCTCTTCAATGCAATGATATTATTGCGCGTAGCTGCGTGTTGTTGTTGATGTTTGGTGAGTAGGTGTATCATCCTCACCCACTGGACAACTCTTGATACACTAAAAATGTTTCAATCCAATTATTGGGTTCGAATCCCAATCTGGATTCAGTGGACACATATTAAAGCCAACAAGTGGAACGAAACAGCGTTCATTTTCAGTATTTTTCTTCAAGAAAGAATCAACGAAACACTGGTTTAGGATGCGGAGGTGGTCAGCATCAAAAGCATTATGAATTATTCGAATCATAGAAGGAACTGTGTCGGAAACCACCAATTTGTATACAAAGAGGAGAACCAGTTTGCGAGTGACTTTGATCGCGGGACGAGGAGTGTAGTCGGTCAGAAGCTGTGCACGAATATGAAGAGGTGGGGAAGTTAGCCGTCAGTGACCACCTCGGGATCCGAATATACGACCTTCGAACAGATGTCATGGAGATCAATATCACCGGATTACATAATTTTCTCTCCCGTTATCTCTCCTCCATTCATAGATATCAGTAAGCTGTTGAATCTGTTTGTAAGTGTAATTTAGGATAGGGAAATGTGCAGTACTGGAACCAATGCGTGTTGATTGTCTCAAATCACTGATGTCCTTTGAACAAGTTACTTCAAGTCGAAGTAAACCTCAGGCCAACACAAAATAAGTTATCAGTAATTTGAACAAAGCACAGGGGATAAAAGTGTTAGAATTGTGAACAAGAGCAACAGTATAATGTGAAGAGTACAGAACTGTTAGTACAAAATATTATCACTGAGATCCTCCGTAATGAAGAACCGATTGGCCAAAATGCAGACAAGATACGAACAAAAGATGCAACTGATGGTACATGCAGGCAGATATGAACGAAATGCAGATCGTGTACTTCAGCAAAGATAATACCGTCGGTAAACCTAATATCGATATAAATATGCTTAAATTTAGGTCAACCGGTATATTCTTGGAATACTGCTTCAACGACTAAAGATCTGACGGACTAAGAATGTAAGAATAAAATTTTTTCTTTGAAACCGGCAAAATGTACAGGGGACCAACACAAACAACGTACGAAGGTGCCTGCAATTGCATATTTTGCCATTACATTTAGAGGAACACAAAGTATAATAGGCCGGAAAGCGTAAAAGGACAGTAGATGACTCGTAATGTAAACATTTTAAATATATTTGGACTAAGAAAAGCTGTGTGATAATATAACACCGATTTATTTTACCAAATCAGCTCTGAGAATTTGTATTTGGTTACGAGTTCGGATAGGATACTGAGAACAGTTTGATAATGGGAGTCTGTTTTGAAACGGAAACGATAAATCGGCAAGTTTATTAACATCTGAATGTTCCGGATAAAACGTTTAGATATCTGCACTTCGGTGTGACCAATAAAACGGACGGCAAGAATAAGGAGCTGCATAAGCAAATTTGCGTATATTTGTTCATTCACTAGTGATTTGCTTGCTCTCTTTTTATCGCTGGACACTTCATGACTCGTATACGTACGTATTTGCTAGGCAACACTTCGAACATGATGCTGCCGGTTTGATGTAAAAATAAAAACCTGTCTTTTCCGGAAAACACTATGCATGGCGTCATATGTGCCATGAATATTTGAGTGCTGCACCTCATCACCACCACCACCACTACCACCGTATATACCAACAAGCTCTCCAGTGGATTCTGCCATGCTTCCGTTCGCGACACTGTCTGTAGTTGGCTGGGAGCTTATTTTAATAACCAACTATAGACGCCATTTGTCTCCGACACCAACACAAGGATTTACAGAGCTCTGAGATATGACCCTAATTCGTTTAAGTATTTTTGTAAAGGCGCCACATTTTCGTCCCCTGCACGGGATCCGAACGAATGTGTGTACATGTCATATATGAACAGATGCTTAAAGACACATCAGGGTGGTTGAATGAGACGGAAAGACAGACGAGGAGAGAATGATGAGGAACTGTTATCGAATCACACGTTTGTTACACTACAGTTTGGTGAGTTGGTCCAAGGGCATCTTTTTCCTCGGCCAAATTTGATTCCCATAAACCGAAAACATCCACAAATTTGGTATGTGAATTTCATGTATATTATACAGTTCTCGTCAGAATTTGTGTGCATTCTTTTTGTGTGCGTTTGTGCGTGCGTGTGTGTGTGTGTGTGTGTGTGCGAGTTTGTACGCCCTAGATATATCTGTCTTGCGACATTAAACATACTGTTTATTAAATTACCGTTAATTTTGCTGCCCTTGGATCGAAACAAAACATACGGCAGCGATGTGGAAAAAATACACACTGAACAAATGTCGTCTGTGTTGATTGACGCATATGCACAGTGTTCCGACAGCGTGAACCGCTTCAGCCAGCTACAGCCCAGGCGGCAAAACTGGGAAAGTACACACGCCGTTCACCCTACGCGTCCCTCTTGCCGCTGGCTAGGTCTGCAACATTTTGGTCAGACCGAGTGTGTTTGAGTATCTGAAGTGATATTTTCGTTTTAATATATTGTGCCTAAGTTATCTTTTGGGGAAGAGGAGGCGGAGGGGGAACGTGGGATTCGGTAAAGTGGTGAAACCGCCTGAATGTCAGTGATAATACACCACCAATATTGATAAGGTTTTCACGCCTCCGCTATGCTCCACTACGCACGAAGTCTGGCCACGTCGTGCTGCGCTGTCCTGTCGTG
>UZAN01039553.1:88856-105413 GCA_900618425.1 Echinostoma caproni
GGGGGGGGGGTGAAGGACGGGCGACTTTGATCGATAAGTAATAATAAGAACACCCGAGATCCTCGATTTAATTATAGATTGATCATTTGTTACCCACTACCAGCCCCAGTGAACTACAATTAGAGAGTAGAACTATAGTGTCCGTCGGAGTAGATGTCACATTGGTTCACAACACTCATGCATCTGTTTCAATACATGGCACAACATTTATTTGATACACACTTTATGATTACAGGTTGTGAGGAACGCTAGTGAGAGATCGTCACTCCTTGATTGTCAAAAATATCGTATACTTCTGCTTAGTTTTGTCTCGCTAGCCATTAAAACAGCCATTTCTGGGAGAAAAACACTTTTTAAACTGTAATGGAAATAAGACTAATGGACTGACTAAGGTTTATTAGATACGGGTGTGTTAACACTGAGCTCTGATTGGTCAAGGTGGAAGTCAGATGCATTCAAAACAGTCGGAACAGACTGCTAAACAGTTACACGACTGAGATAACTCGGGACACGATGATAAACGACACAATTCAAAGCGTGGAGCACGCCCACTGTATGATATATGATTGTTTGAGCAAAGGTGACATCAGGACCAAGATTGTTGCCATTGGCATAGGAAAAAATGAAAAAGAGACAAAGCAATGAAGAATTTGAAAGGTTTTTTTCCAGGGTCTGTCAACTTAAATGTCTTAGTTACATGACTTTAGTATTTGGAAAACAAGTTGTTCTAAAGATGGATAATTCACGTCTGAGTGCCATCGAGCTTAGTTGATGTAAAAGTTTCAGGCATCAGTAGACAAAACTAAAAGTTCTAAACGGTTAGGAATTGGTCTACCGCGTTTCTACTTCTTTTAGCTACTGTCATCTGCTTCTCGTGAATTCTAAACAAACACTGCACGCGGCTGTACGGTTCAGTGAGAACAGAAGTCTTAAGCGGATTTATGTTACTTGTTTATGCAACGTATTGCCTTGGACTAAGTGAAACACACCTGAGTATGGATGTACTGATGACGTGCAAAGGTATGTTGCTGCTGCATCAAATTCATGGACTTTTCCATATCAACGGAGTGGATGATAGAAAAAATAAAGATTGATTATGTCATCATCGTTAATCTACACTATTCATTCGCGTGATAGACAGACCGACGTCAGTCAGTGGAAGCCACATAGAAGGCTAATGCAAACCACGTGTATTGAGCCACACTGCGATATTACGTATATCTAACAGGAACTGGTTTATGTATTCACCAAATAACTTCAGTTAGCCAACTGTTTGATTACCTTTCACTGATTCAGGTTAGCACTCACTCCTTTACTCACTCACTCACTCACTCACTCACTCACTCACTCACTCACTCACTCACTCACTCGCTCACTCATTCACGTGAACGGACGTGAAAGCTACAAATGGCACACGGGTGCACATACGTTCCGTCATCCCCCTGCCTTCTATTCAGCCTCCACCCTACACAAGATAATGTCCAGGTATAGGCTAAACAATGACATTTTATATTACGCAGTGTGTGAATTCATAAAAGCACATGCACCCCGATCGCGCATTATACACAAATCACAATTGCAATTACAATCAGGTGGATATATACAAATCGACGGTGACGATAAGATAGATGTGAAGTGTATCTGAGATAGAGAGGTGTTGAAAATGTGAGCGAATTTCGGTGCGAAATTTGTATGATTATAACACTGTCATTTGCCTGGCGATAAATTCGTCACACGATACAGATTTGAACTCCTGGAGCCCATTGAGAGTCATAATGTTAGCCGTGTCAATGAATAGTGATTTTTAAATTCAGGGGCAAATTCTGTTAGGCTTTCTGCGTAGCTGATTGCCTAATAGCCTGAGTAGTATAGGTTATTTCAGAATAACTCCTGTCAGAATTTCATTCAGGATTGTTAATCTAGACCTGGCGAAATTTGTTTGTGAATATGGAGCACTGTTAAGAAAAACGAGGTTAGGAAGCAGGCTAGATTTCAGGATTCCATTTTGAAGCCACTGCAAAGACTGTAGACATAAAAGTTATTACTAATAGGCAGTTCAGGATCGTGGGACCAACTCCATCCGCAACAGATGTGAGTTTCACCAACTTGAGGGTCTTCGCGGAATCCGCTTCACCGTTATTGTTGAGTGCATGCAATGGACTCCGGTTGGTTGAACCATATAATGCTCAACTGCGAGCATTACCCTAATAAGATAAAAGCATTTTATCCATTTATACACAAGTGTTTCATGTAGTGGGAAAATCTATCTCAAAAACCTGGTACTAATTACTGAATTCAGAAGGGTCAAAGTTAACTCTCGAAATAGATACTTCATGTCCCCGACTAACTCATATTTTGAAGTAGCTGTGCCCACTTTTAGGCTGTTCTAGAAAATCAGTTCCTCAAAGTGCCTGACAGTTTAGGATTTACAAGCCCGATTTGTGTGAACAGACCGAACTTGTGCCTGGCCTCGCGCTGCCCCCGCTGGTCGGTGTGTCACTGTCCTCCTCCCTCTTTCCTTCCTCTAACTGCAGTGATTCCGCTCCCTATCCCAATGTCCAATCCGGTTCATATAAGTGACCTTTGGTCTTCGTATCGATTGATTTCTCTCCCCCGTGTGAGTTCGCCTGATCAGAATGTGTGTACACAGCTGATGAGATTACCACGAAATAGTTGAATTCAACACATCCTGTGATCATGATACTTCTTCTTGCTCTCATAAAATTGTTAAAGGGAACTGGTTGCAAGAAATTTAAGACTTGACCCGCATAGACATAGTAGCTTTCCTTCTGGGCATGCGAGCCAATTACTCAGAGAGACTTCAACAAGATAAGTGTGGCATTGCGTCGGAAGCTAGCGGAGCTGACCATCACCAAACGTGAGTGGCTGTAGCGAGATTTGAACAATGATCCTTAGGACTCGATGCACGGCAGCGACAACGGCATCCACCACCACCACCACTTCGTAACAATTTTTTTCAGTCATTGTGAATTTACCGTTTACTTGAGTTCAATCTAATTCGACAAAAGAAGTGGTAACTCCTTTTTCAAATATTTTGGGCTTCACGGTAGATCGATCCGACATTGGAGTCAGTCGGTGAGGTCCTGATCAAATTCAAACATCTCATTTCTCTAATCTCCATCGGACCCATTCAAGTCTATCAGATTTCTTCTCACAGATTATCAACTGAATGTGTATGATTCGAATTGTGAGCAAGACTGAGAAAAATTCGGATCGTTGTTGTTAGATCATACCGTTCTGTTGTGAGCTCTCTACAGTCGCCATGTCTCTTTCAAGCATGTTTTATATGAGTGAGCCAATTCCACCCAACCGATTTGTAGGTAGTTTGAAATGTACAAAAAGCCCTCTTTAAGCTATTTGCTTCCTTCGATTCCTTCCAAATTCGGAATGCCTACATAGTAGACATTTATTGTCCGATACAAAGGCTGATTATGAATAAATTGTCTATTCATGTTTCTATCTGTATAGTATTATTTCAAAAATCACGAAACCCGTGAATAATGTGAAATAGTTTAGCACTGTTTCCAGAAATGTTCTGATCAGTACTCATGGAAACTCGGGCGAATAGTTTTTGGCTTTAAACCTCCTCGAATCGATTTTGAGGAGTGTCAAATAATGAGTTTCGCTGGTGGTGTGTCTTCGGATCAACTATCAAATTGCTCTAGCTTTATACATTTTGAAACTGAAGAGAACATTGATCAACGATTACCATCTGTTGGGCTAGGTATGTAAACATAACTCAAACGGATAGATCCAGCAATGATTTGATTGATCATCCTTTAGAATTGCACATTTCTTACTTTCTCCAGGTAACTATTAGCTGGAAAAACACCAGATTGTAGTTTCGCTCTCGTTAGAGTTCATAAGTAGTACATATCTGCAGGCTCCTCAGGTATATCAACTCTGGCCCCATCGTATGAAAGGTGTTTTTCAGATAGCTCACATCTGGCTGATCAAAGACCAAGATTCAAGTTTTTGGTCAAATGTCACTTTAAGGACCAGATGTCAACAAAGGAAGACCTAGTATACTCATTGTTAACCCAAATTCAAAGCCTCCTATCTAATTGGGTACTCGATACAGTTACCGAGTAAACATACGAGGTTAGTGTCGACAAGAAATAAACAACCGAGGTTAAACACAGATAACTCATATGATTAGCGCCTCTGATTGAACACTTTTGTGTCCAGGTTAGATTACCAAAAGATTCAGTAGATATGCAATGCGAACGATAAACGTTTTACCAGTTTTCAAGGGAGAATGCTTAAACAAATTCAGTGTAACAATTAAGCGTGATATGGTCTGAATTGTCAAATGT
Source organism: Echinostoma caproni (assembly GCA_900618425.1). NCBI lineage: Eukaryota > Metazoa > Platyhelminthes > Trematoda > Plagiorchiida > Echinostomatidae > Echinostoma > Echinostoma caproni. Next base: position 93,194 of record UZAN01039553.1, read on the forward strand.
TACCGGTATGTATGATGAAACTTTCATCATATAGCATACAATGTTCTTTTATCGGCTTCTTCATGAGTTCAACTTGGTCAAAACCATTTTGTGTTCACTGGTTTGACCATCACCTCGAGAAGTCAACTACGAGTAATTTTAGTATAAAACTGCCGATTCCATAGGAGGCTTGCTGAATGGGGGCATTTATGCAACCACCAGGGGGATTCTCCAAACCGATGGATGTCTTCCATTTCCCTGGTGACTTCCTTATTCACGTGGTCCACGAATGACGCGGACTGGTTTCAATGATAACACTTTCGATAAACTATGCTAGGTTGTCCGAGGAGGAATCAGTCCTTCTAGTGTAGTGACAGTGAATCGGATGATATGGCTTACTAATTGAGGTGTACGAATACCCAATGACAACACACAGCCAGTTCCACCCAGATGCCCCCTTCTTTAACAATCATTGTGCTGGAAGATCCACAAGAGGCAAATAGGCTGGGATTGGCACCACTCCCAGCGTCTACAGCATTTGGACAATTTTCATGACTTTTTGCTCACCACCAATAGAAGTGACCCAAAAGTAAAAAACGTCTCAAACGAACAACGATGCGTAGTTGAAATGGTTGAGGTGCCTCGAACATGTGAAGTTGGACAGGTGTCAGAAGTGATTCCTTCGCTGTGTTAAGAGTGAATGTTGAGATAATTTATCCATGGGAAGAGATGTTTTTGCACTACCAAATTCTAGGTAATGGTGTGTTCACAATAGGTACGGGATCTTCAGTGGACTGAATGAGTTATGAGGCGTGACAATAGGTGATTATAACAATTGCCAAATTGCGACTGAAGTAAACGGGATTGAAATCATGTCACATTCTTCACTCAAAAATACACTAGATGTGAATAGTGACAGCTGTCCGTGCACACTCACCTGCAAAAATTTTCACACCCACCTATTTCATCCGGTAGTGCATTCTCCGTTGAGCACAATGACGGGTGGTCTTAAAAGCCTTATTTTGCGTGCATTCTGCATGCGCCGTGATGTTAAAAATGCGCTTGGATGTTTTGCAAATTATCACGACTATATCGCTCACTCACCGTATGAACCCTACACAATATTTATGCTGCCTTGATCATAAAATGGTCAGAACATCAGCTTAGTTGATCATGAAGTGCACAAAATTCGATCTTGAATTGCACACTATTCACGGGTATCGTCTACGTCACACAAAGGTCACGTCATCCATGATGAACTGTGTATGCTTCTATCACCGTTTGGGTACAGAGAGGAAGAGTGTAGATTACATGATAAACAGATCGTGGTGTCGCAGTGCGTTACGTGCGAAGGTCATCTAACCGGATGCTAAAGATATACAACATTCGACAGCGCACACGTAAAGCACTGCATGGCTTGATCATAAACAATACAGAAACCAATAAGATAACTCCAGTATGGGTCTGCATAAATCGTGGAACATTGTCCAGGCGGATTAACAACCAGATTGCTCGAAAAGTGTGAGTTGAATTACGCGATGAATTTGGTCGTTCAGAGAGCAAAGGGAGTGTCAAATGAATTTCTACGGAGCACCGTACAGGGGCTTCAATCTATATAGTTGTCTCTAATCAGCAACATGAGTCTGTCAAACCAACTGAAGGTGGTGAACCCGAAACCTTACAGACGGAAAACAAGTTATCTTCACACATTATAGCACAATCCGTTTTAATAAGCTAGATAAAATCATCCGACCTTCCTTATGTCGGGGTTTTCAGATAATTTTCAGTGTGGCTGCCACACAAATTTACGAAGTGGTGAGACCGGATAAGAAAGACATCATTATTAGGTAATAGACTAGACATGAAACACCCATTTTCTTTGAGTCATATCGATTCAGCATCATTGATCTCTGAACCTTCATGTGCCAATCAGTTAGGTCGTCGGGTAATAAACACATTTGCCTGAATAGGATGAACCAACTACATCAAACGGAAGCCGAAATTCTTCCAAGAGATCTTTGCGGATAGAATGGTCGACTTAAATCCCTTTTTATGGGGATACTTCAAACGCGGAATATCAAGAATATGAGTAGGTGTGGAGGCAAGTGTCATTTTGCTACATGATAATGAAACATCCAATGTTAGTCTTAAAAAGGAGAACCCTGGTACAGTAGAGCGAATCGAGCATTAGCCTACCCAACAGCTTGAATATGTGTTACCACTTTCCAGGGTACAGTGACATGCAATCAACCGATTTTGTTTTCGTGAACAATAACCAGATAACTCCCATTCACATTAGGTGCATACCACCGTCTGTTTGATAGTGGTGTGCCGTCTGTGGCAGTCGAAAGATTACAGCGGAGGATACGATGCTTGAGGACTTGATCTACAACTATATAATTCTTATGAAAAATTGCCTTTCTACGTTCAGAAGGTACATCAAAACAACTGTTAAACAGCTATGGTCTGAACGCACGACTGCCGGTAAAGACTTCTTTGATGACTGACTGTCATTATAAAGCGTATCTCGAGTGGGAAGGGCATTGGTATGCGTGACGTGGACAAAATCAGTGTGGTTTAGAGCAATGCACTAGGGTCTCAGTGTCGTGCATACGGACAGCGAAATTTGGTTCCTGTACCAGCACACGTTTCATTCGCCTTTTCGGTGCATTCAGGTAATGCGATTCAGTCATGGTAAAATCGATGAAAGTGATCTCACTTCCCTGAATCAATCAAATGGTTCTCCACACTGTACCGGAACTCCCATCATTTATAATATCAGTACATTTATTCCGGTTGGATATCTATGTCCTTTCGACCTTTATGGACCTCACCTTCAACCATCATTCGTCGCTGAAACCTTGTTCATTCGCTCCAACACGAGAATAATACGTTTTGGTCCACGCTACTGCGCTGTCCATTCTAAAGATGCACTTTTCGATAAGAGTCGACTAGTCAAGAAATCGTTCCCGCCAGTCGTGCACTTAGACCGAATATGGGTTCAGGTCAACTGATTGACGTTCAAGGAAACCGGGTCTTCTGATCGCTGCTACTTGTTTCATTTTGAGAACAGTCAGAAAACTGTTAAACCACTGACAACAGTTCTGGCCGATTGTGATGCACTAAAATATTTTCTTTATGATGAAATTGAGTTTCATTTTGTTTATCACGTATATTATTGTTTTAGGTATGGACAATAATTTATATTTTGTCTACTTCGATCTACGTAGTTTCTTGTCTGCATGAGTGTCAACTAAACGTGCCTAACCTGGGTTGCCAAGATCAAATAATATCAACATGAAAATCGCAAACTTTATCAAGTATGAAAACGCAATATTTTCTGATAGGAACGACTCAAGAATTATCCCAAATTATTTCCATAAGCCCTTACCACCTCGGTTGTTTATTATGAAGCATTTTTTATCTGACATATAATCCATTGTAATTAAAAGCCGTTCCATTCTCTTTAGTTAGCTGTTAACTCATTATGGTCTAGGTCAACCACTACTAACGAAATGGGAGTATCCGCTATATTCTGAACCATTCTATCTGCTGAGTGTAAACGAATCAGAAAAATCACGGCTATAATGACTCACCAAGGCTTGTTTATTATTTGGGGAAAAATTTACTTCAGTATAAATGCTGTTGCTTTTACGAAGCCACAAGTATTTCACAGGAACCCGTTACTTCAGTTTCGATTAAACCTGTAGACTTGTTTTTAATTTGTCCTGTTGAAGTGGAATTCTCTTTTCATGGACAAGTTGAATGCCCGTAAAAATATTGTTACACGTGCATTTCGCCACTCCAGTTCTTCGGGTTAGGATGATAGCGTCCTAATAAGGCAAGATCAGGCCCAGCCTACTGTCCAGTGATTTGTGAAATAAGCTAGATAATGCTTTTCTGACCGATGGATTGCTTGAATGCGAAACGATTTTTGTATTTCACACCATTGTGTGTCTTTATAGTAGGGGAGGAAATTCCCATAGCCATGTTATGGCAACTGGTAATCTGAGTCATTGAACTTGCATTGGTGGGCTAATATTAGGCTCCAGTGATGCATGCATAACACTGAGCGGGACCATGCCGGAGATGCCTACAAACCACAGTGCAGACATTGCGGCGGGGTTCGTACCTCGGACCCAACGTACGTCAATGACATCGACGTAAATCACAAAACTTCTTTTTATTACACACATTTGTGCAATGAACAACAGACGGGGTAGAGCACGTAGTCGCAGAGAACTGCTGTTCAGTGATGGAAGTCAGCAGCCTATGACTCGGGACTTGGAGTGGCGAACCGCGTAAGGCCCCGCTAGGTGTCGAACCGAACTACAACAAAGCTGTCTACCATCAAAGTTGGGTGATGGTAGCGTGGCTCAAACCTCGGACAATGGGATCCAAACAGGCTGGTATTAATTTAGGATGTCTTGGCACTATGTGAGCAGTAAACTGCTTCCGAGACATCCAAAATTTAAAATTAAAATTAATCGCACTAACACCAAAACCCCAGCCGAAATATAAAGAACCGGTTTATCAAAAATGTTCCCAAAGACCTTGGAACACCTTTGAACGATGCAAGACATTCCTTAAAGTGTCGTTCCGCAGGTTGTACATTTACGTTCAACAATGCATTTCTTACACTGTTTGAATGACCGCAATCCTCATTCTGAGAACTGAAAAAGGAAACGGAATTCCATCATTAATCATCAGCCGTAATAGCGATGCTATATGGGCTAGAATTCGGTTCCTAGCTAGAAGGTCTCATTCATGCCCCCATTCTATGTATACAAAGAAACAGTCGATGACAAAATGTTTTTGCTCTGAAACGCTTACAAGTGACTCGAACACACTTGGAGGGAATTGTGCAACCACACACAACTGACTAATAATGTGACCATTAGAGCTTTAGTTTGGGTTCTGTCAAAAATACGAGTGCAAAGGCGAGCCAGTGAAACACACACACACGCCAACCAAAACCACATGTGGGAATGCGTTCGACAGGGTATAACAATGACCGTGGACAGAAGCGTGCGCTAGCGAACAGATGCGGTCGAGTTCTGCCCGCAGTCAATCATTCTTTTCTACTTTAAGTGATGTCGTTGTTTTTATTCCGGTCATTTACACTGGCAAGCACTGCGGTCCAAATTACCGGCTTAGATCGGTTCGGTGATCCATGTCCACACGTCCTTCATAATCATCATCCTACTTCCCTCGCGGTAAACAGAGTCCCCCCCCACTAACCACCCCTTTTTTTCTCCCAGCTTAGTTACTACAGTCCAAAAGCATTCGTACTCTACTAGTGTCTCGCCTCGTTGTTCTCTCACATCAACTAATGATAAATGTCACAGGATATGCAAACTGAAGAGAAAGCTTTTTGCGTTCGACGCAGGGAAAAAAGATTCCAAAGTTTTATTTCTTAACAGTGCCTAATGTGACCCGATACGATTAAATTGGTGAGTCCATCCTCCTTCTCCATGCTAAACCCCAGAAATGAAATGGGATTCGATACTTTTTTATCTCGTCACTGTCTAAGCTTATCCGTAACTGAGACCAAACGACAGAAACAAAGCATTTATCAATATGCTAGTGCCACAGGTTGTCAACATCCGTGCAGACTCGAACAAAAGGCTTGGCAACTCTTCAAAGGAAACCAACACGAGTTAGTTAGGTCTGTCAAAACATTGTTTTTAAAGATGCATAATCTTTGAATAGTTCACGTTCGTGGTTTGGTTTTTCAGTGAAAAGCAAATGTATAGAGAGATGGTGACAAAGTTGCACAAGCCAAGTGGAGCGAAACAAGTTGCAAAACGCACGGATCATGAATAACCCATAGACGAGATAACTATATTCGTTGGAATAGATTCATTCTAATAGCATGGATCAGTGGCAACCTGACCTGGCTGTTTACGGCTTGAATAGTCCCCCATCAACATAGCTATTCAGCTGTCTTCTTTCCCCAGACAGGCCTGGGCAGGTCAAGAGAATAAAGGTCAGAGATACGCATAAGAAACACAATGAGTAGGGTTTNTATTCGCACGTCATTATCCTGAACATTCATCATCCGAAAAATAATAAGATAACTAGTACAAACCATTATTATTAATATTAACATCATCAACATGATAATAATGACGATAGTAATAATTATCTCGGTTGACTGAGTCATCCTCCTCCTCTTCATCATGATTCTCCCGTGTGTCGTCATGACTGCTTCCAGTATACGAATTCCACATCCATAAACGACTTTTAAAATCGTCACGGGACGGGATCACCCTAGATCACTTTAAATAATTCATTTCCGACCTGGGTGTTTCAAATCGATGCTTACGTATGTAAGCATCAAACAAGGGTCCAGACGAGTTCGTGGTCTGTGGATCCGAGAATAGCACTCATCCTGTCTCGCCACTTATTAGTGTTGCCAAAATAGTATATACTAATTAGATGATGGAATCAAATCTAATCGCTTAAAACATCAAATCACAATGTTTCTGAGTCGAAGATCTGTTCCACATTTGCTGGGAGGATATTTTTAATTGAAATTGAAAGTGTAGCACAGCAGACCTATTCGACAGTCGGATCTGTACACGCGTGGGTTTACGTGCGTGTGTGTGTGCTTTCTCACCACAAATCGTCACCCTACTGTATTACATTTTAAGGACTTGTGCAAGCATCGGGCAAAAAATTATTTTCACTGTTCCAGTGGAATAGAAACGCTCAAAGTTTTTGCATAACAATGATGAAAATTGAACGGTTGGGTGGTGCACATGCATTGCTGATGAGCCTTTAAGAGAAGGAAATTCGGCTCAAGTTATTCCTGAATTTAGGGTTAACTGAATTAATAGAGCATTGTGTGCATGGGGGTTGAGTTCGAAGGATGATCAGATCTTCAAATTGACAGAGAGGATCATTTATGTAGGTTCACCAATAGTACGTGTATGGAACCCTCTTTTTGCCAGTTGCAATGAGCTAAATGGGGCACTACTAAATTATGATGTTGATTTGGGATACTAGTCAGTGAAAATGATATCCGATTTTGGCATGGGAACAGCAGGTGGATAGATCCGGATTGAGCGGATGGCTGGAGTCGTTAGGATCCTTGTGGGTGAAATTCTCACAAGAGGATATCTGAAAACCAGACAGTGATCCGAATATTTATTGAAATATGGGAAACATATCAAATGAAGCATAGTGAAATATTTTTTAGTATACGGAGAGAAAAATCATAGGGGAACAATAAAGAATGAAAGGAAAAATGTAATAATCAATTGAAGAAAAAATAGTTGAATGCTTCGCTCTAAGCTGTCTGGGATTCTGTACACGGAAGGACAGTCGACGCCATTCACGAATACAGATTTGCACATCGGGGGGGGGGGGNGCGGGCGGAAACAACGTAGAATCTTATCTAAGGTGACCCTGGATATTTGGTGTTGTGGTACAATTTCGGAGACTGAGGTGATAAACCAGGGTTCAAACAGACGCTCGGTTTGCGAAAGACTGAAAATGCATTCGAAGAATGTCGAAGCATTCATTTGAAGACCCGACTGGTCTGGAACTGTTTGCATTTCTGATCAGAAAATAATCTTAAATATAAGGCTTTCTCGAAAGAAGTTGATATAAAATCACATCATCAGAATATTTAAAGATATTGCCGGGAGAAAAAGCGGCTCGCTGGTAAATATCGCAAAGAAGTTTGGGGAATGTGGAGCAGCTTGATGGGCTTCGGAATTATTAACTACCAGTTTCGAAACAATTTTGTCTGCTATTGTCCTTCAAATCTTGCCCGTAAAATAGTGTTGCAGCCCCAAGAATTAAATGATGGGAAAAACAGATGACTGTAACTTTAGGAGAGGAAGAGATCTTTGGACAGAATTGAAATTCCAACAATGTTGGTTGGAGATACAACGAATGAATTTGGGGGAACCATCTAAATAAGGACAACTAGAGTGCAATATCTTTCCGTTCCCAGCAGTGATCAATTTATTTTGTCCTAAATGGTATCTTTATTATTGATCTCTCCTTACACCCACCTCACCCGATCCCAGAACGGAATAAACAGACACTGTAGAAATTACGTATATGGTCTCTTCCGACCATCACACAATTTGCACCTCTGACCGCTAGCGTGTTTCCGATTTATAGACTAAACAATTCGTCATAAATCCGAACCATACAATCTAAGTCACATGGCTTACCGTGAAGTGGCTCACAAATTGTTGACTTTGTGTCACTCATTGCCACGTGTTTCCGACCGAATAAGAGAGCATTAGCCCCGGTCGAGCGTGAAAGAAACATTGTTCGATGCTCGGACAAGTGTATTTTGGTGCAATCCTACTCCGGCACTCCCCTCCATTACCTGAGAAATGGCATGACACTCAAAAATTGCAAGTTGCAAGACTGGACCGGTTAGAGCTTAACCGAATTGTATGGGCGGGTGGTCACTATTGTAAGCTGTTGAGTATGTTGTATGATTAACGTAGAGTATTTGTGGAATGTGTCTTTAGTGTGTACTTGTGTCGAGGGAAAACAGATTGCTATACAAAGCTATAATCATCATAATCGGTACCGTTTCTAACTGAAATACTATCACCTCGCCATCAAGTGAGATTTGAAGATTAGGATATAAAGTCTATCACACTGGCCGGATTGCTTGCAGTTATACATTGATGTGTGTGGCATAACATAGATATTTCGTATATACCATCGGAATCGAGTACCCAACAGACTCCAAATTGCCCACCCAATTGCTCCCAGTTATTGGCAAACGGGAGCAGCCTCAGGTGCGTGCACGCGTGTGTACATTTTTTCGCGCAGAATGTGGGTTGAAAGACTCTGATGCTTGTATCACGTGTGCGTACTAGGAGCTATAAGGCGATAGTCATGACTTCCGAAATTTAACTGTTCGCTGACCTTTCAGGATATCACCGTCATCATCATTTGAGTCATCATCCCAATTTGACGTATAATAATACCAGTAACAACCTTAAAGACGTAATAATATGGATGATTTACATGAAACTTCATTAACTTATGTATGCAATTTGGTATACAGTGCCGGAGAACATTAGCTTAACATATTGTTTCCATAGTACGGATTGACAACATGAATATTGAAGCTCATACAAATGATCATTGTGATGGACAAGAATACTGAAATAAATTATAATTATAATTATAATGATAAAAAAAACTCAATTACTAGAGAATGGTCTGCATGGAGTGGAGTATTCTCATCAGTACCAAACACTTTAAACTCTTATTATGTTTGCGTAAGTCTGCACACCCCTGGTTTAGGAAGAACACAAGTCACTGAACTGAAGTGGGTTAACTGCAACTATGTCAAACGATTTACAGTGTCAACAGATGAAATACAGTTCAATGAACGTTGGACCCGTCAACACTGGTGAATTCGATAGCGAGGCCGACCAGTCACGTGCCATCGGATGAGAGAGCTGCGGCGTGGAATTCAAATCACATCAGTTTGTTTGTTTGATCCTTATGCTCCAGTTGCGAAATGAATTTGTTGTATAGGTTGAACGAGGTACAAAAGCGGCTGTCACAACGTAATACAGCTTCAGATAAAAATAATACTGCAATTTCTGAGCAAAAAGGTAAAGCTCGAATATTCAAAGGGCTCATTAAAAATCAGTTCATGGGAGACTCGATATGTGAAATCTTTTCACATCGACTAAATTCACTATGGACAATTTGATTTGATTTGGCACACTGCCTGGCATGTTCTGTCATTTGTCTCAGCGTTTGAAACGAAAATGATTTGCCAACCTGGCATAAAAAGCACAAATGCCAATTCATCTTGGTGATAATATTTCCTCTCATTAATCTACTGTTAAATTTCATTTTTTGAGTATACTTTATTTGACTTGTTCATGCCATGGGCTGCCAAGAGAGTGGCACAAATGTTATCTTGAACGTTAGAAAGAGTTTTGTCAATAATTCTCTGTGCTGACCCCGTCTGTGAAATCTACTGCACCAAAGGATGAAGTAAATAAATTGCTGTTTTATTTTATTCAATCACTAAAATTTGGCCAACTGTGAATCACTCACCAGACTAACAGAACGACAATCGATAATTTCCTATCTAACTGCAAAATGAGAATTAGTAGTACAAATTCCTTGTGAAAAGGTTTGGGAAGCTTGGTTTATTCATAATAAGGGATCAGTGTAGCACGCATCAGGTAAAAAAGTAATTTAAAACCGTTTCCTTCTTGTGAGGTTCCATCAATGGAACATATTCATCAAATACCAAGTGATTCGAACCCAGGTGTTGTTGATCAACTCAGCCAACCAGTCCAAGTTTGCTCCAGCAGATCACTGTAGGTTAACTCCACGCAACATAGCACTCACTTTTGCAGACCTTGAAAGCACGAAATTTCATTAGGCTAGAACGATATGTTTGCTTTTTAACCCTCACACTATGCGTTGCAAACCAAAAATCGATTTGCTATAAAGAATTTGATTTCTCTAATTAACTTGACCGATCAATACAGTTCGGGTGATTGCACTCGCATACACACACATCAAACTGAGCACTTGTTCTTGTGCATACGACCCCAAACACATCAGAAAATAGATGAACGCTTTTCCCGTCCAACAAACAAGACAGATTTAAGTACCACATTAGTTGAGCGGTCTAAGTCACTAGCCATTCTAACGAAATCTGAAGTTATGGATATGTTTTACTTCATCATCGGCTTAGTTGTATGGTGACCATTATTAAACCCTCCACTTGGGACCAACTTCCCAATTATTATACCTGATATTTGTAGGTCTCATTCACCATGTTTTCTAGCTAGGATTTTTCCACTTCACAATGCTTACCGGGAAATCAGTTTACCATCTGCTGAACAAAGATTTTCTTTTCATAACTTCAGGACTGTCTCAGTCTTTCTATTCTTTGCTGAACGTGAAATGTATCAGTTAAAATCAGTAGTGATTGAAATTAAGGCACCTTCCAATCCGATAGTGATGAGAGAAGATTAGGCCTCTGATCGTACAATAGTCAGTCTTTTTTCACGTCAGTTTCAAGAATACCGTTTTCTCATATCCAGCTAGATTCATAAGCAAAAAGTCAAATAGACAGACAGATCGACATTTGACGATGCTAGAAGTAATCGGGTTTGGTCATGTGAGTCGCATACTGTCATCAGTCAGTTCACATGCCTGATTGGAGAACGAACATGAGATTTGTTCATTTTAATCGAGCGCGCGGTCACGTGTCAATTGTCAGTATTATACTGAAGGTAGCAAAATTCACATCAAATCGCAAGGTTGAGCGGAAGTGCGGGTATGAGTAAATATCAAACCAGCGCGGAAACGAATGATTCACCAGATTGACCACCTTTAAGAAATTAATCTTTTCACTGATAGAAATGCGTCGGTTTTCATTCTATCTTGAATAATCATCTTTATTGTATTGATTTATTGATTTAGAATGAACTGAATTCACATATCTAGGGAACTGGATGTCGTCATGGTAAATTCGATTTTTCAGGTTTAAACAATGTCATTTTCAAGTATAAAATCTCATTTTAATGAACAAACCAAATTCCTGAGAATTTTGATGAAGAAAGAAAACAGCATATAAAAATAGTTCATGGAATATAAAAGCTTGACGAAGTTATGCAGAATTGGAATTCCAACCTACGGCTTCCAAGTCAATGTGTTGCTGACTGCTTATTCAATGACATTAAAAGATAGCAATGCGTAACTGATTTGTGATGTACTAAATTTTTTGATGTTAGTTATGTGGCATTTGCCGCCAATTCTGATATTACTCGACAATTACTAATTATCCATTCCAGGTACTACTATGGTTTATAACTCAACCCCAGGTGTCCTGGTCGGACCGGACTCCCGTTTGATTGCACCCAACTTTGCTCAGACCGAGAGCCATTCCTCGTTCGAGTCCATCCCAAGCCCGGAAATGTTGTCTGTTGTTAGACATCATTATGCAGTTTCGAGTAACGCGAATGTAGTGCCTACTCCCAATCCCTATGTGAACGGTTTGAACAACACATCTGTGTCTGGTCCAACTGGCCCGGGTGCAATTCGTGTGTCCGAATATTCGGGAACGGACACTACTTCTGCCTCAATCATGCTCAATACCACCCCCAATCCTTCAATCCCGGTGTTTATTTCAACTGAAGCAATGCACAACAATAATAGTAATAACAACAGCAATAACGGTAACACGGGCCCCGGTACTGCAACAAATCCCGCTTCG
>UZAN01039553.1:118272-142920 GCA_900618425.1 Echinostoma caproni
CCCCCCCCCCCCCCTCCCACGCCGTACATGCCCCTGGGTTATATTTCCACCTAGTGGAGAATGTAGAAATCCACAACTACAGACAAGGTTGCAATGTAGCACGATGGTGGCCCAATGGTGACGTCACCAAATTATCATCCTGAATAATTTGTATTCGAATCCCACCACCACCGCCTAAATTTCCCTATTTGTGTGTTATTATTGGCCGCTTCACCCTTTCTGAAAATTGTATTATTGATTATTCAATAAAAGGAGGTAAAAATACAAAAGTACAAAAAATACAGTGTACGTTTCGTTTAAGGCACTTCACGTATGGCAGGGAAACTCAGAACAAATGACACTGGATATTAAAATAATCAATAATCATTCGAGGCAAAATTTGCAGCCTGAAACATCTTGAAAGGCCCATATGGAGATCAAACCGATTGTAGAGATGAAAATTTTTTGTATTTTATTATTTATCCAGTGACACAAACGCAATTTGATAAATTGAAATTCGCTGGCAATCACATCTTTTATGCACTATTCAGGACGATTCTTCCTTAATAATTCCGTTCAATTAGGAAAAATTAATATCAAATATTGCCGTTCTACCATACCGTGCAAAATACAAACTAGAAAAGCAATAGATAGAAGTCTTTTTCCGGATGTGTAAGTGGTCACGTTTAGTTTAGGTGATTTTTTGACGGGTGGATGGCGTCCACATTACAGTCGTCTAAGTGATCAGCCGTTCGACAGAACGAGTACACTCCAGGTAATTTTCCTTACTTTCCATGATTAGGACATTTATGTTAGCAAACACAAACGAATTGAAGTGAAAACCAGTTGATTTTGCCTTATGTTTACTCTCACGGTCGAATGATGTGAATCCAGCCTTGGTTTGTTTAAATGGTAAAGGTATTCAATTTTTCAAAGCAGCTGAATGAAACTCCAATTTCTATCTTTCTTTAGACAAATCAAATCATTGTATTATAGTGACGGGATGCACTATTGACTGCATAAAATGGATTAGCACAAAGCTCTTCCACTTTGCTCACGTTGTGCTTGCGATGGCATTTAGGTGTGTCTATGTGTGTATCTATGATTTGTCGGTGAATTCATACCGGAAAATAATCAATGGTACAACTAACTGTTAAATATAGCACCAAGTAAAATATACAAATAGCTGATCAATGATATATTTTTTTTTGGCAAACAGTTCACGAAATGCCTTCCGAGCAACCCATTTTTCTGTAATTTAGTGGTCACATGAATCTTCCCCCTTTCCCTATATGGGGCTGATATACGGATTCACATTTGCGGTTAGCAGTATCGATTTTGTTCAGAACAGTATACCCGAAGAATGCAAAATTCTTCATGCGCACCCGATGAGCACTGATGGAAAAGCACATGTCACAGCTCATTTGACGGAAGCGGCGAGTCATACACAGCTAGTGTCTTGAGCGATGCTCCGTGATTGGCCAGAGAACAACATTGAAACCACGAGTGGTTTGTGAATAAAACTCACGCGTTTTGTGTATGCCAACTGCGAGTTAGGCCATTCAGTCACAAAAACCAGTGAATGACGTAAGGTCGTGGGATGATTTGGAACAGAAGCAATTACTTGCCCGTAAGCATAATGCAATTTGCCGAAAAAATCCCAAGATCAAGGGATGTAATCTGAAACATTTTATTGGGTCCAAATTGTTATATTTTCTCGGAAGACGTGAAATACGAAAAATACTTTTCTTAGAAGTTCAAGGAACAACATCCATTTGAGGCCCCTGAACAAAGAACTAGAGCGCCAAAATTGCAGATTTACCTACAGTTAAATGTGTTTGCCGTAAAGTGCAAGTATCTAGGCATACATAGTATTATTAGAAGTGAGAGCAGTACCATGAATGACGGAACATCATGTTACATAATGGGAAGTTTAACGTTGCATTACATGGAAAGCTGAGTGGAAGAGATTGATTGGATGGCCCCGACGTACTAATCAGTATCTGTCATGATGTAAGGGAGAACAAACCTAAATTCGATCGGTAATCCCTCGGTGGTGGTTCTACAACGGTTTGCGGTGGAGTGTACTATTTTTGGGGATAGTAAATCACAACTAGAGGTACGTGAAGGAAAGTAGACAATTTACTCGTATATCAAAACCTGTGCCCAAGATTCCGCGTTCCCAGGACACTAACGCCATCTTCAATAGCACCGGCATCAGGAGAGTGTTTATTGTATCAAATTGATAAACTTCACTGTTTTGCGCCCTAGTGGAAATCTTTGAGGTTTTCTGGCTAGGTATCTTTATGACAATGGAGNNAAATGAGGTTCCACCTTTGTGAGCAAAAAGTTCGTGGTATGACATTAGTGGAGGGTTTGTTTGGATCATATGAAGAATTCATCGTGTAAATGAAGTGTGAGCTGAAAAGCTGGGAAACATTGGACATCCGTTTCAATATGGTTGGGTTTCGTCAGCAGTGCAAAGCCGTCGACCTAACTGGGGATCGAACCCGGGACTTCAAAGACAGAAGGCAAGCATTGTGTTTGATCACCAGGTAGTGTCTTTCACCATTTCAATCTAGAGGTGCGCTAAAAGCATTTTGTGTTCTACATTTTCAATAGTGGGTTTGAAATGTGCACATTCAAGGGCATCGTTTGATAATTCTTTACCTTAACGCAATCACCTGCATGAAGCTAGTCAGCGCCATACGTATTCACCCACACAGATTTGAAAATCTCATATCACATGGTGACCATAATGCTTTTTAATCACCTATTGTTCGAGGGAATATTTCCAATCCATGCAAGTCAGGTGCAAACCGTAAGGCAACAGGATATGGTTATGTTGGGAGCTGGGGATCTTAGTATGCTTCACACAACTGCACTGCAGTGATCCTAGACATCGATCAATATAATCAACGCACCCTTTCAGGAAATACCCTTAAACCAATAAATCGAGAACGGGAGTGGGTGGGATGGCCTTACTGGGTGACCGTTCATTATTGCTCACTACGCACATATCAGCACAATCCTATGGCATGCATAGAATATTTATTAGCCAGGTGCAAACCAAACACTTCAACGAGTAGTACTGCTGCCCGTTTGGATAGATTCGTTCACTCGCGATTTACTGTCGGGATGGTGGTTTTGCTATCCGTGAACTCGAAACACGACTGGCTATAATCATTTATGCTACCCGTAGTCCTCCCTTCACCACGAGCTAGTATGATAGGCCAACTTCCTGTTAAAAGTCTTTCTCAAGATACCCAGTTTAACTCAAT
The DNA here is from genome assembly GCA_900618425.1 of Echinostoma caproni. Lineage (NCBI taxonomy): Eukaryota > Metazoa > Platyhelminthes > Trematoda > Plagiorchiida > Echinostomatidae > Echinostoma > Echinostoma caproni. The sequence goes on from UZAN01039553.1 coordinate 121,533, forward strand.
CAGACTCATGAGTCAAACTTATTTTGGTCAAATTATTTTACCCGGTATTCGTAAGAAGTAGTGATAATTGAGTAGTGTCCCCTACCAATGATAGACAAATTCATGCTACCGCTGCTTCGCTGATCTGTACCTCACTCATGCTCGTCGAAGTGGAATTGCCGCGGATGACTTGAGCCCAATAAGCACGTCCTTCCCATGGTTCTCAAGGGATTGCGTCACTCATTTAGATGCCGTGCCGGTGTGGCTATGGTCGTATAATAGTCTCATTCAAGTGAAGCAGGAGTAGAAACGGAGATGAAAAAATGGTTTCAATTTAAAATATATTTTTAAGAAACAAATAAAATTTAATTGGATATTATGATACGGGCTGTTGAAATGTGTAGTCGTGCTACTGGTGGTGTTGGTGGTGGTAAGGAACTACACGCAAAGTACAAAGTTATGTACTTTTCATATTAACATACGAAATCCATTGCGTATTACGTAGTGGCACCAAATTAATAAAAATAGTCGTCCTAGTATGAAGGAAGAAGCTACTGTCCAGGCCGTTATTGTCATTGTTTTAGTTTGTGAGGATGAAGATGTCGCAGTGGGAGGCCATCCATTCAGGCAAATTTGAAACACTTTAGCGTACTTTAGTGTACCAGGTGGATGGAGAGATAAAATCTACTACTACTACTACTAATGCTGCTACCACTACTACTACTACTACTACTACTACTACTACTACTACTACTACTATTGTTAGATACTTCTCACTTGTGAGTAGTACGCAAAAAGATGCGATCAGTGGTTTCTTTCAAAGACCAAAAATGATTAAGACCAGTTAGAGCAAACTGTTGCTGTTTGGTACGGTGAACACAAGAATGCGCATCTGATAGTGAACCGTTGCATTACATATCCTGTTTTGCGGGAATTCTGCAAACTTGTTCCAAATGAGATATTTTATTGTATGAATGATAATTTAACCACATCCTGGCGTTATTGGCAATAAACGAATATCCTCGACCAGCACCGCCTTTTGGAACTATAACACTACTAATCATAATACTATTTTCACCACTACTTTTATTACTAGTAATGATCATAATAAAACTACTAAGAAATATCGGTGCACACTTTGTTTCATCAAATCATAAGAGAACAATCGCTTGGTTCGAAATATATTCCAGTTATGCAAACATCTATGCTTGACTCTTTCGGACCTCCGCGTAGAATTTCGGTCTAGCGCCTGGCGTCCTGCTGTTGAGAAGCCGAAGAAGGATAATATCCGTTTTATTGGTTAACTCTGGACGGACAATGTCGTGTTTGATGTTAACCGTGACAGTTTTGTGAACAGCATGCTTACCTTTCAACTGGATTAGAATATGGAATGATGTGGGGTGGAACTAAGGAATGATATGCAAGCCGATTGATTGACTAATTGATTGACGGATTGACTACCAAAACAGCCAATTGCATGAATGTAACAACCAAAATTGGGACGATATTTTTAAAGATATTGTTCACCTTGTAATGTTACCTATCTGCATTGCTAGATAGTCAAAAATCAAAACAATCGGGTTGAAAGCGCAGTCCCACTAGATGAACATTGAGACCAACAAATAATGCCGGTCTCTTTTGGGATAATCCGATCGGTCGAGCAATCCATCGACCACATAACGAAGCAGTTTTTCGGTCTGTCTGTCCACTTGTGTACACGTCTCTCAGCCACTTAGTTATTCAGGAGACTGCCGAATTTTTAATGTACCCGAGCCTGAACACAAAACTGAAGATACACTTTTACGAAACGGCGTTGATCAGATTCTATGCTGCTACAATGTTTTGACGAAAAATCGATCAATATGTCCGCTGGTGTTGAATCAACACTTGTATTTGAAAGGAAATACTGATTAGACAATGGAATTTGAGCCACTAAATTCTCACTTATCGGATTCGTTATTTTTTTTTAGTTTTCCGTTAGGCGCATTACTGCATTTGTGCTGTTGTGTTTGCAACAGTGTCTGCTGTATAGCTATAATTCGATTCCAATTAGTGCAGTGGTCACCGATAAAACAGCGTGCTTATACGAGTCTATCAAAATTTCATACAACACTCTTTGTTTAGCACTTCCGCAGTGGCTATTCGCTCACGTCCAATAACTCTGTATTTATGGTGACCCACCATGTTCTTCACAAAATTCTGCTTCATGTCAATCTGTATTTTCCGAACGCATATCCGAAACTAAATGCCAGATGATCAACCCCTTCTCCCCAGTCCCAAACGTCAGCTTACCTCCCATAAATACACAACAAAAACAATACAACTTGAACAATTATTCATGGATCAAGCGTCAAGAACATCTGTGAGCCTTTCAGCACTGAGCCTGTCAGATAATAAGTATACTTTTTGCATGCAACCCCGTCCATGTTTTCTCGTATATGGCTCACCATGTTGCCGTATTAGTATTGTTCTACTAATGTCTTCGGTTTCAGAAGCAGAGCAAGCGTGTTTTGTCAAATTCTATTGGGGGGCTGCTGGAGGTGAGTAGTAGTTGAATAAATATCAACTTCAGGATGTGTATTTCCTTTCTAGGTTGAGGTATGTATAAATTGAAGTTATTGATAGCACTTCACATAACGAGTCTATCCGGAGATAGATAGATATATGGGATATATGAAATTATTTCGGACACTAACTCATTCCCCTACTATTTCCAAATAGTTGTAAAAAAATCAGTAGACAGACGTTTCAGCCATCGATACTACCGAACGGATGGAAAACTGTTTTACGGATTAATTATCAGTTATCCCGAAACATAATGTCGAGTACTACAGGTGGCATCTTTTTCTTACCATTGGTGTGCAGTACCGTGAGAAATATGTCACACAAATGACCTTGATATGGTAGACTCCAACACCGTCATGGAAAAGGTATTCATCCAAGAAAAAAATAATCTCCAAAAAGCTGATAGACGATCGCGCATCCACTTGCAAATTTAGGGCAGTAGTCTTATGCGCTGCCTCGAGATTGCCAGTTGTACCTTGGAGCTTTGTTGGTTCAAACCCACAGAGAAATCAACCTTCTTTTTTTCTCGATAAACCATTACAGAATTCGGGTGAATTTTCTCTTTTTATATCTATCTTTGGTTTGTTACACGATTTCTCTGGTGCCACTCCCATCCGTAGATCATCATTTTTGGTGGTAGCGGGGCTTCATTCATCAACAGATGCTGTCTTTGAAGTCAAGTACAGCGAAACACTTCTTGCATTCTTAGCAATAAGTTTACTGCGGAACAAAGGGGGAAATCCTCATCCTTTTCCAACCAGAAAGCTGAGACAGTTTTCAAGCTAATTATGCTGTCCACCCTGTTGCTCTGTTGCTCCCTATTCATCAGCCGTATCAGTTTCATCATTCTCTACATTCGAAACTGTCATCAAGGAACTAAAGTTTTTACCGAATCCAATTAGTCGCAAAGTTAAGCCCTTTTAAAGTCATTTTGAACAAAACGAACAACGTCTGTTAAACAGAAAAACGACTTCAAAGGTGAATCCGTCGTGCATATATAGTGCTGAGATGAGCGAGGTCTGTGGCCCACAACAAGCTCCCAAAAATGGGTTGTACTATACGGTGTAAATGGAAAATAAAAAACGGTTTGATCAGCTGCTGGGTTGACGAGTGGGTAGTACGCTTACGTTCTGCCTGTGAGGTCACGGGTTGGATCCCCAATTGGATCGATGGATTCGCACTACTGATGAGACCAGCTGTCCAGTGCTTCCTAGCTTTTCCGTTCACGCTTCATTTGCTATATACACGATGAATTCACCTTTGAACGTGAACCATATCCTCAATTACTCACTAGAAAAAAGATTGTTCTGTACACGATTAAATTCCCCATAATATCGAACTTGGTCTTTCACTACTCTCCAGTAAGAGGGGAATTCACCAAGGGTATTTAGTGCGATGAATAAAAAGTAGAATTGGTAAATTGAGAGAATTTTGCACAACCCAAATGCTATTCCACTGAACCACTGTTTTCATTTGTATTCGGACCAGTTGATTAGAAGTTGTTCGAAAAGATATGATGAGAATCGTCATCGAAACGACGACACACGCAATCACTGAAGCCTTAATTTTGTTTTTACATAGATAATCATGCCACAAGTTGTTTCACATTTGCCATATTTGTATATGTCGATCAGATAGCTTGAAAATTCCTTCACTTTCTCGGAAACCAAAACATGAAAAAGCCAACGAAGAAAAAAGTACAACTCCGATAACTGATTTGGTCACGTGATAAATTGAGAAAATTTACATTGGTCGGAATTATGTGATTGGACAGAAACAGATTTGCAGACACGTCAATGTCGATAATGCCGATGTTTGCATACAACCGTCTGAACATGGGATGTTGACCTACCTCGACCTTTGTGTTTTTAAACATGTTAAGGACTACTACTAGGAGTGTAACACACTTCAGTACATTGGGTTCTGTTCAATGTTCCCCTTTGTGGTGAGCATTTGATGAGACCCAAAACAAGCAAACTCATCATGTAGATGCAACGGTGTGACAAGGAGACAGTTCCTAAGGAGAATGAAATAATTGTGATTATAATGAAAACTTTGACGCGTAAACCTGGTTCAGTTACCTCAATGATCCATCAGTTGAAATGTGCAACTTTCTTGGCTGTTTGCTTACTGATTTATTTCCCCATTTGTTGTTGTTGTTGTTGCTGTTGCTGCTGTCGCCACACATTTCGTTTTGCGTCGTTTTCTTTTCCATCTCTCTCAATCGCCAAAATTTACCACTTTGACTAGAACCTGATCTGATGTCCTCCTGTCTTCTTCCAGACCTGTCCAATCATTCAAACTTATCAGAAAAGCTAATTGTTCACTGCACAAGATTGACATGCGTGGGCAGTCGGATAGACAGACAGGCTGACGGACAGACAGATCTACTGACACGGTCCCGATCCGCGATACAATGCACACTACCAACAACAAAATTTCAATCACAAATACGTGCTCTGCTCATCCTTTCACTGTCCCACAAATCGAGTTAAGTGGTCGAAAGATCCCCAAACCTTATACCACAATTTCACCATTCTACCCATTCACTCAGTCAGTCAGTCACTCGCTCACTCAATCACGTTCGTTTTTTGCTCACTCCTCTCCCCGTCACTCGAACTCACAAAAGAAGGCATCAGTCCGGAATGAAGTACTTCGGTGAGTACGCCTTGTAAATCTTTTTTCCCCATTCGTTCATTTACCAGCTTGGGCTTCTGACCTTCATTGGCCTGGGCCGTTTTGGTCGCATTGCGTAACCATGTGGATTGAGCGTGTGTGTTTGTGTGTATGTGTGGAGGAGAATCCGGGGGTTGGGGTTTGTCACCTCCTAGCCACATATTTCGTACTCTCCTCTGAGGTGTGGTAAATCGAGTTCCACGTGATAAATTGTTTGCGAGATGTTAAATAATGTAGTCAGCGGATGTTGAACGGAAAGCTCCAATGCGTATTGCGGGACACAGGGGGTGGGACCGAGACATAAGGGAAAATCTATGTGTGTGTGTGTGTGTGTGCGTGTACGGGAGGGCGTAGTGAGATTGCAAACCAGCGGACGAAACACACGAACCGAATGCAAGGGATGCTTTCGAGAGTTAATCCTGGATGCACGCAGGCCGATTCGGGCACGGATGCAATTAAAGGGCTTGCTTGCTTGCTCTGACTGTCATTGTATAAGTGTGAAAGTGCGCGTGTGCGTGTATGATTGAATTGATGGAGTGAAAATTGGAAGAGTTCGACAATGGGTCGGAAATCAGTGTTTGAAAGCGAATAGCTAAACAAGTGTGTGATTTGGGGAAATTCCCGACACAACAACCTTTTTATCCTGACTGGTAACAGAACCGATATTGGCTAAAACAATCAGTAAGTATTTCCGTTTGTAGGCAGTTATCACACTACTGACTGAGTACATATCCCTCGGATGACAAAAAGAGGTTTAATTGAGTGACCTGAGAACGGTTTGATTTACACGAATCCACCCGACGATCGTTTAGCCCACCGACCGCAGCAGGTATGTTAACAATTGGCGAAGCTCTTTGGATTCGAGTACCTAACCTATGTCATGATAGGTTATTCAAAATGGTTATTTAAATATTCATATTACAGAAAAAGCGAAATAGTCTGATCAGCTTTGTGAGAGGTCTTGAGGTTTGATTGTGTGTTAGGGTAGATGCGTTCGCTTCGCTGATAAGCTCGGCGATGTGAAAACCGATCTACTGTGATTCCAATCTTTGCAGTTCGTAGTTTATTTACTATGTATGAAGCGCGGATTCTTATACAAAACCCGACTTTGTAACATTATTTAAAAGACTTCTGTGGTGTTGACGTGACAAAATATAGGCTTTCAATTTCTATCTGGACAAGAAGTGCATGCCCTTCTACTGAATTTTGGTTCCCTTGAACTAAGGAGAGAATTTTTCATAGTCCATTATCCTAGCGCGTAGTATGAAATAGAAATCGATTGGCTACCTTAACCACCACAATCAATTGTGCCACAATATGAGCTAATCTGTGCTCATATTGTGTTACTTGTTGTATTCAAATGGATCAAAGGGAAAGGATGTTTCCGAAATCCGTTGTGCGCTGATATTCCATGGTGACCTCATTCCAGCCTGTCGGGTTAGAGCAACGTTGAAAATTCATAAATGTGCTAAACACCCCAAGGTTCTCGCCCTAAACATTGCAAAGGTTGGAACGAGTATACTGGACCCAGCATGGGCTAATCAAACAAACGTGGTAACTAGCGATTATAAAAGTTGGATAATCCGTCTGCGGAGCGATCATGGATCTTTTGATAGATATGTTTCACAAAACACTGTTTGTAAGTGTGACTGTGCGTCGGTTGAGGATAATTTTCACAATATAACTACTTACGTGATAATGAAAGGGGATAGCGTATTTGGTACTGCTAAACTTAATTGAAACGAGCGTGACACACTTGGTATTTAGAAAAATATCTGCGGTTAAAACCATCCAGGCCAATTGGTTCAGGAATGACCAATGTTCATGTTGCATCGGGCTGAGTGCAGAAGTCAATGCCCGTCCCCTAACCGCTTCTTGGTTTGCGTTTGCTTCGGACAGGATAAATAGATGTGAATAGGAAGGCTTTATTTGGGTCAGAAATCGGCAATTCGGACAGAATACCGCAACCCGACCAACTTCATTATGTATCCCTCAGCTCAGTGCTTCTGTTGACTAGTCGGATGGCTGGCGGGGAAACGAATCCGGTCTGTGTTGTGGATGCTTAGAGCGTATAAATGCATTCTATCAAGTGAGTGCCAACCGGGATAAATGAGCCGTCGTAGCAATAGGTCGCAAAACTGTAATCTGAAAACATTGCACTCATTTTTTCAAAGAAACCCTATGTTTTCTATCTCGATCGTGGACGGAGAAAGCGGAAACGATCAAACTTTGCTTAGCATTTGTAATCCTCAAAAGCTTAAATACTGATTCTATCGCTCTAACCGTTCACAATCGGTGCAATAATGCCTCATTATATATGGATTGTATTTATACGAACTTTGTGTGCAGATAAGCGCCTACGTCCGTACAACAAAACATTTCCTGACGATTCATAGGATGTAAAAGGATTAGAAATTTAATAACCTTAAAACAAAAATATCTCTAAAACAGTTTTAAACGTAATTCACTAATTGCTTTGTTTCTGTGGAGAAGGCTGCCGGAAAACTACGGTACGTCCGAGGTTTTGTGGGATTTTATTATCACTGGGAGAATACAAAAGCGAAATTGAGTGTGGTCGGTGGTCGTCAGAATGGCTAGTGTGAAAGGGGTGGGGCTGGTTGTCAAGACTTTGTATAGCAAATTTCTCGCAAGCACTAGGTAACAGTTCACACAGCTCATTCACACACTAACGCCTCGGGAGGAATACCAGATAAACGAGTGATAATTGTTCCACGGCGGGGCAGTGTTCTGAAGTCTATTTAACCTGGTGAGAGTTTGAAACGACAGGCAGTGATAAACAGAAGAAGAAACCACCGATTGCGTAATTTTATGACTCCTAAATTAACAAATAGGAAAAGCTGTTTGAAGTATTTTATTAATGTAACGTTCCAGATGGTGGGGCTAACGGAGCAAGGGTTCTCGCGTAACACCGAGCATTTTTGACAAACTTCGAGTGGAACAGAGGAGTGTAATTTCGCAACATTCGAAAGTTGTTTGGATCGGCTCGAAAGGAAAACTGTTTGTTTATATGAGTACTCATCTAGTACCAGTAAATCGGTGCATGATGCTTTGGTATAGAGAGAACACAATGGCTAGGCAGCTTGTTTATCACAAGTTCTCCCTCGGACTAATACAGTCATCAATACAAAATAACGTTTGGACATGTTTCAATGTCCCCATTGTATTCGATGGCTGTGATGACGTGTGATGTGTGGTTGAAGTGAGATGTGTGAATGAGATAGGCTTGAATCATGGTTCAAAATGTGAACGGGATCAAGACCTATCAATTACTGTTTGAGTTAAGCAGGTCCCGCAAAAAGATGATATCGGTCCCGGAGACTAACATCATGTTGCTGGAAGAGGGATATTTCGAACTGATTCAAAGATCTAGACGATGGATTTCACTAAACGACTGAGCGTCGCTTCGATGACGTGGACAAGCGGCTTTGAAAAGGTTTGGTAGTATCCCGATGAAGATACGAAGTGGTTCATCCCAGGCTTGATGTCCACTGTTCGCGTGATGCGACCCGATTGCCATTACGATGTCTGGTTCCATAAAACGGCCAAATAAGGTCATTTAAACCTGTCAGGTTCCAGTCAGTCAGTTTCACTGAGGAGGTATTCTCGACGAGCACTCTACCACTGCCCATTCAACGATTCTTTAAACGGCAGAGAGTAAGAATTTAGCTGAAATGGTTTGATCCGATTAGGCGTCATTCTTTTTGGTGAATACGATTTCTCGGGATGATTATCGATAAACTACACATCTTTTTAGTTCATTGCTTCTATTTTCACATTTAGTGGGAATGATTGTTGGATAAAACACATGAACTTGCACCGATTAAAACTCTATACTAGTTGACACGCAACGAAAACGTAAAGATTCCGTCTAGAGGCAATAAATTTTGTGACATGCTCGACTACTTGGTTGTCAGCTGTGACTGTGTGGCTCCAGTGCTAAAATAGAGTAAACCATTGACAACTGTGTTGGACAGTCGAATTAAATAACACGTTAGATTCATGCCTCTCCGTCGTTTCACAGAATATGTCTTACTTACGTTCATCGTTTATAAGTCGTGTAAACTGTGCAGAATAATCCCGAAATTTTCAACTCAGAATGGCATATTGATTTGCCGCTGAAAAAATCACTACCAAAACATTTATCGGTTGAGGTGTAGGACAACACATTCCACGAAGGAGAACCGAGATGTAATATGCCATAAGAAGTAGGATGGAGCCCTGAACAGGCAGTATAGCAATGCCCAAATGATGCTACATAGTATTCAAAATGAGAAAGCATCAGAACAAAACATTATATAAGCGTCCTCTAATCCCACGTATAATTTTTCGATGCTAGGCAGTTCGTGTCAGGTGAAAGAGAAGTGGTTAGAACAGCCTCAACACAGGAAAAGCAGCCTTTTTGAGTATTCAGGTAAATTATTGTGCTATTCTGTGCACCAAAATACTATCTCTCCTCATATCCGCTTTTATGTTAAAGCCAGTTTTGGTGCCTTGTCTGAGCCAACAGCATCCATAACTCCATCCTGATCTAAGAACTATGATTTCTTCATCCTTTTGTTTTGTCGCCATTAAGACATAATAGTGAAGGTGATCGAAATGTTCTGTCACTGGAAGATATGTTGGTTGAACCGAATCACTGTTTCAATCTGTAGTTACAGAAAAAACCGTTTAACAGTGTACATTTCATGTCTTTCTTGATCTAATTTTACGGGGTCTTTGGATGTGAGTGAGTCTGCACGCAACCGGACAATCTATTCCATATAGAGTGTGTGTGGGGGGAATACTATTTTGTAGTTTTATTTCTTTTGGCGTCTACGGGCGGCTTTTAACTGTAGTCGGGGTAACCAATAGGCTTGTCGGAGAAGGCCCAAACGTTTGCACTTGTCGTCATTGACCGGGTTTATTGCACTAATGGTAGGCGTGTCAGGTGGGGAGGGAGATTCTGTTCTAGTTTGCCTAAAGAAACCTCCGTATTTCAAACACTGTCCGGTTAAAAGTCACAGTGATATCGACTGGTTTAACCAAAGAACAATCTGTTACCACATTATTTGTCCTTGAAATGAAATATAACTTGTATATGCAACTTTGATGACTTATTTCTACTGAGTTTGTTATATCCCACCCAACCCTACCTCCGATGATGCGGCTTTCACAAAACCACAATGCTATTACTGATGAAAACCACACTATTTCTGGGTTGTAGTAAATCAACGAAAATCTAAAACAACGTTCAGACTTTAGATGTCAGTTTAGCGATTGACCAGTATGATGCAGCTGACATTTTCGCAGAGATAGCTAGAAGCACAAAGTGGAAAATGCCAACAAGTTGCTCATTGAACTTGTAAAAGTAAAACCACACTTAATGGAAATCAGGGGGATAGCATGATCGATAGCCACCATCATGACTCCAAAACGAAAACAGCCCCGAAATGAACAATTTGGTCATATTCTTAAATAGCTTTGTTCCGGTTGTACAAACGTCACCAAATGGTATGCTGTTCTTGGTTGTTTTCCAGAGGTTTGAAATTTCTATCACCTATGTTCATCAATCCCAGGTTCCGAGGTTCAAACCCCATTATCGTCTTACGTTTTTCGTACTCAACCTCTTTCGTTCGGCCTTGTTCATCACCGATACCACTATCACCCGCTGAATAGGGAGCTTTGTCGGGAGTGTAGTAACTCCCAACCGTGGCTCCCAATGGACATCTCTTTTACGCCCACATAACTACTCTCCCTGTTGGTTTTACGCGGATCGTGATTATCACATCAAATGAAATAACCGATGCCCTGAGGAATCTTCTATGTGACCATCTCTCGAACAGGTTTTCATTGCTCACTAACACCATTAAGTCACTCAAGTGTATTATATTGTCATAGGATGTTCCAGTAGGATGTCTGAGCATTGATTTTCCACCGATATCATCACTCCATAACAACACAAAACTTGTAATGGCACTCAACAGCACCAATCTGTCCAGAGTGGTGTACAAACAGGCACCAGATTGATTCACAGCGTGCCTTGAGTGATGAAGACATCGAATGCTGGCCTCAGTGTCATCGGTTTTCTTCCACTACTTTATCCTCTTTTCCTCCTCGTAACATAGCCTTGAGATATGTATCTGATTAAGTGATCAATTAGTCTCGCTTCCGAAGGAAGTAAAACCCTGTAAATTCTGATACTGGTTCTTCCTGCTATCGTTCTTTCCCAGTGCGATATTCAGCTACAGTAACCGGGCTGTGTTAGCACTAGATCGAACTCCTCTGCAGTAACCTTGACGTGGAACAGCCATGTTCTACCGTTTCCATCCTCGTGATACACTGCTTATTTCCTTGACATAGGAGTTTCTTCCATCATTGGTACCATCGACACTGGAGTACCTGGTCAGAGTTAATCCTCAAACTTCGCTGCTTACTCGTGGCAGTTTTTGATTACTTCCGACAGAGATATCTTTCACCAGTAGCTCGTCCACAAGTGACAATACTTCTGCACGTGAAACATCCCCACAATTTGAGTACTGTAACGAAAAGTTCAAAAACACGCGGACACAAGCCTGGAGTCCGATTCCAGATAGCAAGAAATTTGCAGTATACACGCATTATAGGGGCGAATAATGTACGGACAAAATAGTATACCTCGAACTGTGGAGTAATCTAGTTCTGACATTTTTGCACACATAGCTCATCTTTCACTCGAGCTTCGAACTATTCCGGACTGCTGGCGCCCAGTGAGAATTACAATCATCCCCAAAGGAACGTCTAGGGCCCCAATAGCGAAGCGTTTCAGACCAATTGCTCTCACTTCCACTGGTTTGAAATTGATGGAACGATCAGTTCTGCATCATCTTCAGTTATCCCTTACCACCCCCGATGACACTTATCCGTTTGCATACAAACATAACCGCTCTACATCAGATGCTGTTTCTTTTCTAGTTCACTTAATCTGTAAGTCCCTTAACAAGAAAGTCAAATATTAACACTGTGCATTTCTTGACTATTCTTCCACTTTTGACTCCGTGACCTGTTTTCTTTTGTCTAATAAGCTCCAATCTTTTGGATGTCCCGCTGCTCTTATTGAATGGCTTGCTGACTACTTTTCGCAAATATATCAGTATGTTGAATTGGGAAGAAGACAGTCAACCGCATTATTCAGTAGCTCGGGTGTACATCAAGATACTGCCCTATCACCCTATCTTTTTTATTTATATCAGTGGCTTACCTGTTACTCTCCCTGTTCGACATTTTAAGTATGCTAATGATATCGTCATTTCTGTTTCCGTATGTAACCAATCAGAACTGGTTGAACATAACACAAACCTATCCTACCTCGTTTAATATTCCACTTTATACGGTTTTAATCTTAATCCTGAAAAATGCCTTGAATGTATTTTTACTCTAAACTGTACCCCATATCCATCCGATAATGAACACATTCATGGAAAGCAGATGAACGTGGTCAGCCATGTGAAGTACTTAGGTGTCACAATTGAAGAAACCTTCGCTGGTTCTTACATACCCAAACTATTGCTCGCTCAGATGAGAATACCCCGCCACTTCTTATTTGACTTGTCCGTGATAGACGCTTTCGTTCAACAATGTGTCCTCCCTATACTCCTTTACTGCTAGTCTGTAATTTTCCCTGGTTTGCTGAAGGCTGATTTCAAGTTGCTGAGGCGTGGCCTCTCAATGGTCAGCCATGTCTCCCAAGTTCCGTTATCCGTTCTGATTGGTAATATGTGTAATGCCCATATTGATGCGTGCTTGAAGTTTGCTGACAATATCCTATCTGATTGCACCCATCGTCTATACATTGGCCTGTGTGCATGTAAATTCCACCCCTCCACCCGTTCTAATTACAAGCGTATCCCATCTCGCATATTTGCATACAGAAACTTTTTGGTACCTTATATTGCCCGGATAAGGATCAACAAGGAAAGTGTTCGTTCTGAGCTTTCTAATGCACTTAGTAATTAACTCATAATTTTGTATGTTTTAAGTTCCGCTTTTTCACCTCTTTTATCAAAATTGTAAAGGTGGCCTTTGTTTTGGCCGAAAGCTTGCATATAATTCGCTAAAGCTTGAATACAATATAATACAATACAATACATGCGGAACTCACAAAGTGAAGCTCACCGAGTGGCGAATGAGCTGAATGTATATTATACAGCGGAATGTGAGATATAGGGACTACCAATCACACAATGGCTCGGTAGCGAAGACCGGAATTAGGTCAGCGCAGAGTTTGACTCGTTTTCATGGCCCAAGGCGACCAAGATGGGACGATCAGTGACGAGAGTTACCAAGTAGAAGGATCAGATTAGGAAGTCAAGGGAACACGAACCAACACGGTGACACTGCGTTAGGTAAACCGTCGAGGAAAATCCACTTGATGTGAAGTTGGTGAAACTGACACAGCATGAGGTGGAAACACGATTGATGCGTAACCAGAGACATGGGGATTGAGATATCCGTATGGCATGGATTACACAAATAACGGTCACAGACAGCGTGAATCGCAATGCTTGAGAAAGAACCTTAGACGAATCGACTAGTGATGTGGAGAGTCTCAAAATGAATACTTAATAGGTCAGAAAATGTCTATCGTATTTAATTTATCATCTAGTCTAAAACGATCATTGCAGCCCGTATTTCCGTCCACTAAACAGATCCACCCAACATTTACAGTTGAAGTTATACAAAGTTAAACTCGACTCATTTTGAACAAGCACATGTCTCTGATTCATCATCTCCCATCCTGCTGAAAACGAGTGCTGAATAGCATGTGCTAGCCGTTACTGAATTTTTCAGTTTATGCATGTTCTATGTTTTGTAAATGCAAGGAATCGTCTTGATACTGTATTATCATCTGATCCGCCTTTTCTCGTTCGGATAGCGACTCCACAGATAGTGAAACAGAACACAGCTGCAAGNNNGCGTATAAGAGTTTGTTTATCACGAAAGAAGCATGGTCATTCAAAGTATTGAAGGAGAGCATGGGAATGCATACACCAAGCGATTGTTTGATTGGATTGTTATCAACCCTCTTCTTGTGTGTGCTGTTCCGATCAACCATCTGAGTTCGGTTATCTTTGTTGTTCCAGAACAAAACACTTTTCAGGGAGTATGATGACTCCCTGTCACTCCAAAAGTATCATAGTTTGCTGGAGGTTTGTCCCCCCCCCCTGAATAATATCCATCCTCAAGAAGGTTTCTTCCAATCACTGTCGAACCGTTTAGATCGAATGCTGGTAAATCGGAGGACCGCCTTGTCGGGTGCTTANTGTGCTAACAAATGTTCACTTTCCACTCCTAATGCGATTGGCCACGTAGCTCACTCCGTGGCTGCCGTAGCTTTAGATAAAATGTTGGGCACCGCTTTGCTTTATTTCTCCCAGAATATGTTAACGCTTTGGGGGCACGTGACTGATGCGTTCTCACTGAAAAGTTTTTTGATTGCAGCCTAGGGGCTTGGCGTGTTGAATATTCTTACCAATTACTTCTCATTCGGCAAGCAATTCACTTTTGTAGTGGTAAAATTTCTTTCACTCTAGCAGTTAGTTGTAGGGATTTTAGAGTCTAGTTTTGATTCCATTCTTTTTTCTCACTACTTAAATAGCCTTCTCACAGTTTTAATTGTATTACGTTGAAGTACGGTAATGACGATGCAGGTGGGTGTCCCTCATTGGTCTTGACAGCGTCCACTGATCCTCATGATCGTCCAAACCAACTTTTCAGTTGGTGTGCACCCCGAACTCTGATGCCTAATGTCGATAAGTGTGTTGATGTTCGTTCTAGTCTTAGAACAGACTCATATCATCAGAAATGTTTAGTAACCTGCTAAAAATTGCCGTTAATAAAAGTGATGTAAATCCCAAAAATAACTCTGTAAAAAACCGCAAATTAACCTTATCACAACCCGTTATAGTCTAAGTATATTGGAAACCTTTACAAATTTTTTAGAAGACTATTATTGTAGACTTTCAGGCTTAAAACTTCTGCTGTTTTCTAGATTAACCCTAACTCTGTATCAGCCTGTATTCTCCCACAGTGAATATGCTATTCTTCAGTATTCTTCTCCGGTCTGAAAGAGAAAAACTTTATCTTCATTTCCAACTCCATTAGACTTCTGTCACTTTGAGCTGATATTCTCAAGCAAGCATTTTGATACATGCTACTTATTCATCAGCTATTTGCTGTCAAATGAAAACAATCACCTAGAAGCCCACCGTGTACCAATTGGGGAATTTCGTTCAGTTGTTCACATATTTCTTATCAAAATGTAGAACATTGCCTGTTAGACAATCCTAATAAATTTCTGTTCTCTCTGCAGCCGTTCCAAATGTAGGCTTTTATTATACATATTAGCACTTACCGCAGTCTTATCCCCCCTGATATTGCCCATGTCTTAATAAATCGAAAATTGATACTTATTAATTTGAAAAATCGTCCAGCGCGTTAGTATTGTTGTTTACTGTTCGATGCATGCAATTATTTATTATTCGTTCTGTTTACATATATCTTCGATAACCCCCGTTGAACACCGTAAGCCTTCGTCCCATCAGGAGCATGAGGCTAATGTTGACTTGGCTTGAATGCGAAGATACAACAAGAGCAAAGTTCGAGTTTAGTGATGCCCGAGTGTATGGTTGACTGGATCGTGCGTTGAGAGATGAAGTCCGAATGAAAAGCAGTGAAAGTCGGTAAGAAAAATTATCCAACACAATCGCTAACAGAGGAAGAACTATGAAAAATTGTGCCTCATTGACTGTAATAGTTTTTGAAGCGGGTTTGTGATACAGTTGAAATTTAAATCCAATGGAAATGTTCGTGATAACCGACAAAGAGCACCGGATAGCTGTTTCGCCCTGTTTGGGACTCGTCAGAAGTGAGTACCTTTTGTGTAACTGTCAGGACTCGAACCGTGAACATTCGGCTTGGGACTTCACACTCTTACCCCTAACATTTGAAATTTATTTTTATCATTGTTGGGTGGGGAGCTGACGAAAACAATGAAATCTACTACGGTGGACAGGAAGAATTGTCATGGTCTCACTATTCAAATACTAATTCATAATAATAAAATCCGGTAGAATATGCGATAGACAAGAAGGATTTCACAAAACCCAATGGGTTGCGGAGCGGAAACGACACTTGTTTCTATGGGAGCTGACAAATCAATTGCCGATACTGAAAACGGGAGGATAAAAAACCTTTGGATCCTGGATGGTGAGGAGTCAGTTGACTTGTGATTTGGTTCAACATAAACCTTTCGCCAAACTCATACACATGTAGTGAACTTAACTGTTCTGCTCCGAAAGTGAACAAATTACAATAAACAAACCAATTTGCACAGCTTGAGGTGGAAGTTGTGGATTTACGACCACAGTTTGTCTGCGCATCTGGCAATCACATGTACTTTGTCAGCGTCTTTCCGTATTCGATCGTGATTCGCTTCCCACTCGCACCCGTGTCCTCTCGTTGCTAATTGCCTCTCTGACCCACGTTTGCCATCCGATTGGATAGGTTAACTGGCGATGTGCGCAACTTGTAATCCCTCAACTCGACACGAGACTGTTCAAGTACCGGTTCTGAGTGTTCATGATAATGTCAGCTGTTGACCAGTGGTGTACCGAAAGCAATCTGGCTACGCACTGTGGACTTAGTAGGATTGGAGATGATCAGCAAGATATCATTGATTATCCCTCGTGCTGGTCCTCACTACTGTTGTTTTATGAAGATTGAGGTTAACAAATATATTGGAACTATAACGTTTTACTATGACAAAATATACTGAACTATCGTTGAGGACGATGCGTGAACAAACTTGAATTCTGGCAGCCTCCATGTGAGTTCGTTAGCACAGAGTGGGGACACGTACCCCCCTTTCGTATTCGAGACAGCTAAGTGGATGTGGACCGTTGGTGAACTATAAAAACGAACGGTAGTTGAGACCGGTACTTCCTGACTGTTTAGTTGACTAAACGAATCGAGAGTTGTGCATCAATATGAAGTCTGAAAGTCAAATGGTCAAATAAAATCATTAAATAAAAAGTATTTCCTTTTGTTTTGTCGGTTACATAAAAGGTGCCGAAATTCATATCAATGATGTATGTTTCTGAGAATAGCTTTGCCTAAATGAGTCTGTATCACGTGAGCTGTATGGTCGATGAGGGTTATCAGAAGTAGATCTTAAAGTCGTTCACCTAAATGGTGCAATCAGCTGATCGGCAGATAAATCACATTCCACGAAAACACGCATTTTGAAATTCATTAGGATGATTTGACTCTACTGATACGATTGTGCTTATGTGAAAAACCCTAAGTGAAGACACAGAGAGAGAGAGAGAGAAAGGGAGACAGCAAAAATGATGAGAAATGGCTCTTGGCATTCATACACGCATTTAAAAACAGGTGAAAATATTTGCTTATTGGTTTGCACATAGACAGACGGTTTACCGAAAAGAGTCATTCTGCACCGAGATGACAACTTGAAACATCAACAGAATAATCAAATAATAACCGGTAATTCTTTTGAAACTGTATCCAGTAGTTGGTTTAGCTAAGACACGCACGCAAACACACACTCGATAGACTAAGTGCTGATTCAGTATGCTTAGAGGCGATTGATTTCCAACCTCAAAGCGTATGCGGAATTAACTAAACTTTTTCAATGATTTGTCTATTTTGAAACTCTGCGACTGTTTCTTTCGGCGAGCAGGGCTGGTGGGGGGGGGGGTTGCGACTGTGAATGGGTTTCGCATTAAGAATGCATTAAGAACAATTTACGAATTGGTTCTTCAGGAACTTTTACCGGAGAAACTGTGATAGAGGATAGTTGGAAGTAAAAAGTCTCTCTCTATCGACGGAGAGAAAGAGAGTGAGTTAGAGGCAGAGGTAAAAGTATAGCTTGTTTGTAAAGGTTTATTTTCGATTTTTGTCTAGCTCAATGAAACTATTAATGAACCATCAAATCAGCAGACTAGGTATAAATATACGCTAACAGGGTAGCAGAAATGTATAGGGATCATGCAATCTCTTTGTTGCTCGCAGAAAATTGGAGTGCATGTGAATGAGTCAACTTGGATTAATTGCAAGATATTATGAAATATAATTTTACTGAATTTGGAGACAGAGAAGAGAAGGGAGATATTGCGCGTTAACATAACGAATTATGTCCTCATCTAGTCACTACAGTACATTTTCTCTAAAATGTTACGGGAGTCCTGGGATTCAAGCACTTTATTCAGAGACCATCAACATATTAATTAGGTTTTGGTCCCGGTAATCCAACTTGATGTCTTGCAATTTGGTCAGAACTGACAGTTTAATGTGTAAGTTCCGCAGGCAGTCCTCACTAATTAAATGTTTTGAAGCACATGAAAGCTGTTTTATTTATGTGAACCAGTAACCAATGAATGTAAGGCATAACCACGGGATCGACTGGGATCGAACCAAGACTATTCGCCTATTTGATAAGTGACCGGCAGATTACTTGGCATAAACAACTTTGATAATAATCTTATGTGCTCAACTGTGTTCTTCCCCACGCGTTCGACACAGGCATTTCGTAGACATGATCAATCAATCTGACGACCGAAATACATGAACTTCGTGGAAACTCCACTCTCTGTTCCTTTATGCCAGACTGTTTATTATAACCGTGTTTCTAGAAGAGGCCAGCGGATAATGGCTATTCTATTTCATGATGTGGTAGATATTTGCAAATCATTTACGTGAAGTCACTCTCTAATCAGATTCGTTAATTCATCTCGAAGGTTTCACACTTATGAATATGCAGTGTCGATTGTTCCACACTGGTTCTTTTAATTAGGATTATTTTGGCTTACCTTTCAAGTTAGCTGTCGCGCCCACGTGCAGCTGGATATGGTGGAAGGATTCGCTATCTAGGTAAGGCTTTATCAGGATGTCCGAGTTTCGAAATGGTCCCACTTGTACCAAACTGGTGAATAATAAATAATTTATCCTGTGAAAATATATCGTGCACTGATCATTCTGGAAGTTAAACCAGACCATCGATGTCCTTCAACGGACGTCCTAACTGGCAAAAAAAATAATCTGAAAACCCCAAGGTACTCCGTCCACGGATCTCAGCAGGGCATCTGTTGCTCTGGTCGGCATTATCAGTACTTGGCAACACTAACGTCTTAGTAAACCCAGTTGTTATTGTTGACTAATGCCCATCCTATCCTAGTCCATCCTGTGAAACACTCTATGTTTGGACAGAACTCAACTTTTATGAACAAATTTCCGAGAAAAATTGATAAAAATTTCGAACAATTTCTTCGAAGAGGGCAGTTTGAGTTATACAGTGTTATCGTTCAACAAATTCTCATTTACGAAATGAAATTTATCGGCTTCGCTTATTCCCTTGCCTATAAACTGGCTGGTAACTGACCGATTGTTGAAGCTATTGGACAATGTGAATTAGCCAATCATGTGCAACTGTTGAAAATCAATCAATCGAGCGGTGGGGTTTACCAATACTCCTTAATTGTCCACTATCAGACGTAAAACTTTGAAACGTGATATTCACAATGTCAGAATACTTTAATTGCGTAGATTTAATATCTACGACCGGTGTGCTTCAAAGATCTCATATTCAAATTCCGCTTACCCCGAACATCTAAGGTTCTTAACATCCGGTTCAGACTTGTCTTGTAGTGCATTTTATGTGGTAAAACGTTTATTCTATAAAATATTTTGATGGTTTTTATCTTCCTTCAACTATTGGATATTATAATTAGCTTTACTTCCTGGTGAGCTATTTTTAATTAAATTTACGAATGATTCATTGATTAAATAATCGATTCATTCAAACATTTGTGACTGTACCGTGCAATCGTAAATATTTTATTTGAAAGGACTAATTTTTCTAGTGTTTGTGCAAATTTGTAAACACCAAATTTTTAAGTTTCTTCCAATATGCGTCTCACCCTTTGAAAGTCAGTTAATTTTGTTTTAACAAGAAATGAAGCGATACAAGATAATTATGAATATTAGATCACAACGCTCGGTTTTGGTCGATCTTATATCGATCGAAAATACCCGTCGTTACATAAAAGTCGCACAAATCGTAAAAGTACTAATGAGATATACTTGTAGTTATTTGCTGTGTAGCAAATTGATAAACCACACTGAAGAAGAAACCGATGTTGTTAAACTGTATGCTTCTGAACAACAGAGAGAATGGACCCCCGGTGACGGGGGATTGGCATACACGAACTACAACAAGTTCACCATTTCTCTACTGCTTTGTGACGACCTGTTCCGGGAATAAAAGGCTAACACAAATTAATACAACTATACTGAGCGGGAAGAATTATTTCCGTAGTTTGATAAAATTCTCCCAAAACATCAACTGTCCTCTCTTTCCCCGTTGATGTGAGTTAGGAGGGTTCTGGGGAATTACAATAAAACAATAAGCCGTATAACAAACATCCAAACGTGTTGTGGAACAAAAATAACGACAGACGGATGACGGACTTTGGGGTGGTTTTGAGTTGCGAAGAAATTTTACAGTCAAATGTTGCACAAACGTTTGCCGTTACCGAGTTGACGAAATTCCTAGTCAGATGGGATTGATTGGTGGATAATTGGATAAGTTTCGTCATGTGTGCAGAGGAAACAAAGCGTAAATTGAAAAGTTGAGAAGCACTGTACTTGGTCGGGGTTCATCAGAATAACTGTCATGTTCATAAATGAAATTCCAGCCGAATGCACTTCGTTTCGTCTATTTGTCTACCCAAATAGTTAGTTTGTAAACATCTCAGCACCAGCCCACGTGACATCTTCAGCGATTGTGATCGCCAAACCCCATCGTCGCAACCGTTGTAACAGATGATCCAATTTGAACTATTCCCGGCCGAACCATGCCCTTATAGGCTAGGGTTAATGTAAGATTTAATGCACTTGACAATCTTGCAAAGATGAATTGAGGTATATATATATATATATATATATATATATATGTTGCAGCACCGAAACGAAAAGGATTGACCAGTTGCATAGAGTTCAACGCCAACATCAGTTCACGCTTAAATCACCCGGGGCACGACGAAGTTGTGAGTTCTTGACCGAAATTCGCGACCCTCCCCTCAGAGACCCGGTTCATCAACCACAACTGCTTTGT
>UZAN01039554.1:0-24240 GCA_900618425.1 Echinostoma caproni
GTAAGGGGGGAGAGAGAGAAGGGGTGTCACATAGAGAGAGATATGGTTAAGTGTTCTTATGGCCACGGTAACATCAACACCTGAACCAGAGTACGTTGCTTGCACAACGCCGGTTTCATGATCCTAATTGCTATGGCTTCCGCAGTTGTCAGGATCTTCCTACGTAATCCTTTGGCGTGGATCTTAGGTGCAGTGAAGAAACTTGTAAATGATGTTTCTGGGTCAATCCTGTGTCGACTATCGACTAAATGTTGCAGAATTGAGCTGTTCAAGCTTCTCACTGTTCCTTTTCAAAGAGCGGCCGGACAGTGTTCAAATATTCTCTTGGACAAACGCCTCGTTGTGTGTCCAATTTATCGAGCACTACAAGTGCACGTGAACTGATATAGAACGAAAGATTGGGACTGATGAGGCAATTTATCCTTAAGCTGTTGAACAATGAATGGCTTACTCCTGGATGAGAGTCTTAAATACGCCGCAGGAAAACAATTTGCAATAGCCTTGGATAACCGATATTTCAAGATTTCTAATGCCTTGTCTCCCTGGAAGGGAACGTTGACAAATACCTCCTTCTTTCTAGCCCATTGCACTTTTGCATCCGTTGGTTTTGATTCCATATGTCGTCGAAAAAACGCCTCTAGGTGGCCGTTTTTCTTGAGGATGTTTGTTATATCAGTTAACTCTTCGGTAAGGGTCTCCGGACTACAAATTCTCTTTGCCCTTTATGCTAGACAGTTCACTAAATTCTGTTTGTATCTCAGTGGTACGAAACTTTGAAAATGTGTGTACTGTCCAACCCACGTGCACTTACGGTATACTCTTCTTTCGATATGACCATCCTCCGTACGACGAAGACCAATGTCCAGAAATGCTAAAAAATTGTCCTTTTCTACCTCTATTGTTAATCGTATACCCGAGTGAGCGTTGTTGAATACTTCAAGTAACTTATAAACGTCCGTTCCGGAGTCACAAATGGCGAACGTATCGTCCATATATCTAATGTATAGATCTAGGCTGTCAACTATGTTCCACAGAGGTCCATCTTCGAGCTTGGCTAAAAATAAATCTGCCAGGAGTGGGCCAAGCGGTGATCCGATCGCTACGCCATCCTTCTGTCGATAGTACTTTTGATTGTACAAAAACTGTACGTTCCAAGTACATCTCAGTATGAGTTCTTTAAGTTTCGTCACAGGAATTCGATCTGAATATAATTTTCGTTGATGTATTGACAAATATAGTCTACCGTCTCCAGTAGAGGGACATTTGTGAACAAGGATTCGACATCAAGGGAGATCATGGTCTCATGTGACAGATCTTCATCCCTGATACGATAAACGAATGCGAAAGAATCTTTTACGCTATATCTGGCTAGCGACTTGTGCACCGGCTCTAGAATTTGTTACAATCCACTGTGCTATGGCGTGGTAGGCTGCATTGCTCATGTCAATCACTGGTCTTAGTGGCATATTTGTCTTGTGAATTTTCGGCCAACCATAGAGTCTCGGTGGTTGAGATCCACATGGAATGAGTTTGTCAAATGTTGCCTTGCAGATGTAATTTCCCGCCTTAAGTTGCTTCAATATCTCCGTTAGTTTTGTTTCTGATTCCTGCGTTTTATCTTTTTCTTTGGTATTGTGACTGAATTTGCTGTCATCAGCAAGTATAGTCCTCAAGTTATCGTCATATTCAGATCAGTCCAACACCACCCATCCTGCACCTTTATCTGGTTTTGAAAGAATGACATTCCAATTTTTGGTCAATTCTTTAATTGCGTTTCTATGCTGCCTCGATAACATCCCTTTTTCTTGGAGTTTCGTTTCTTGATACTGCGGACAATAGTGAACCAATGACGATTTTAGGTTTTCTACACCAGTCTCTGATACAGGCGTAAGGTCATGAAATTGTCTCATCAAATTCTCAAACTGTGTCTCAATCTCTACGCGATTATCCCGAAAATACGGTGTACAAAACTTAGGTCCGAGAGACATTGCCTCAATTTGTAACTTACTGAGTTCAACGGATGAATAATTGTGCACGTACATCTCTGGGTTCTCCGGAAATTTCGATGGGGGTGCTATGGATTCCAGACTGTTCAAAAACTTTTCTTTTTTCTTTTCCACGGCCTTGGAGCAGACAGAACTCACATAGTCCTCAAACCTCTTTCGGTAGCATTCCTGCAAGTCCTCAACCACGGTTTTGTATCTCGAGATCATTCGTCCCATTTCATCAAGGTTAGATTGAGCTGTGTCCAGTCGGTAACATGCGTAACGTCTGAATGATCGAGTGTTTGGTTTGACATGATTTCTACGCAACGCTGTCCAGTAGGTTTTCGGATAACGATCGTTTTGCACACACTCATTGATAAAATTCCGGGTAGCCTTCTCTTCTGCGAACCTGACGTTGAACTTCAAATATTTGTTGAGGTCTTTTAACGCCATAGAATGTTCGCTGTGCTTCAAATCGTAAAATATTCCCATTGATGCATTAGAACAAAGTCAAAACGCAACAATAATCATCTATATTTTTGTATGCACTTACAGTGTACTGTTTCTAGCTTAGCAAGACGGTGGATGACGCACCTTTAATAGTTGGGTAATTATATCTTATTTGTAAAAGTGACTCATACGCATGGAGCAGGGATATACCTTCGTTTGTTTCAATGCTCTACTTCACCTTCTTTATTTTTGTTCACTGGAGATAGTCGGTTTTGTATAAACTCTATCAAATTGACCTTTAAACAGCAGTTTTTTCCAATACATCTCGTACCCTGATTACTGACAACCACTCCGGAGGTATCTCGTTTATTTCTGTTTTTTGCACAGGACGAGTTTCCGATTGCATTTACATCGCAACTACTGGACAGTAATTGTATGACTTTGATATTGCAAATGATCAATCTAGGAACTGCATAGGTATGACAAATCAACCTATTTAACCTAGAAATGTTTTCAATAATCGTTTTATTTATCATGCACCAAATAAAAAAAATATAAGCTATTTAGAATACTTGTTTTGACTAGAATAAACACTTTCATCAAACAGAAGTCATTTATTTGAATGCAGTAAGGTTCCACGGTGTTTTGCGTAAAATGTTCTTTAATTCTGTCCTGCATCTACTGTATCGCGACAATCAATTTCGCACTAATTCAAACGGAGATACAAGATAACTAAAAACGTTTTGATGGAAGAGAACAGTCAGACTGAACACTGTTCACCCACAGTTGTCGATATGCATGTGCTATTAGGCACTCAAAACGTTCTAATCGAAGGATAATCGTGTTGTACGATTTTTATCAATTCACACATGCATTGCATATCTTTCATGTTCATATCAAGTAAACTCACACATGCATACTTTCTTTGTAAAGATGACTTTTTGGCGTTATTTCAAAGGTCAAATGATACATATATATTCCCAGTTTCCTACTCTATTACAGTTTGTATTTGTGCATTACTTATTAGTGGGATGAGAAGTTGGTTATGAGACATTCACAGCCGTTTATCGAGGTTTTGTTTGTGATTACTTATGTTACTTCTTGAATGGCCGCACCCGGTTCTGTGGATGCATTCTCCCAGTTACAAGAATGAAAGAAACCAATTGAATTGTGCATTGGTTAATAATGTAGAACAAAATGTAATCCATCGATTTACTGGATTTGACAAACATATGCTCAAACGCATCACGTCATACAACGTTGCAAACATAACCCGGCAAAATGTCGAGCAAATCAACTTTGGCATGCTTTCAACCTCTGTAAATTGTTAAATTCTGCTTATTCTGTATGAATTCAATTATATAACTGTTGTCCGGTCATGAATGAACAAAAACATATATTCATTTTGAGCTTATTTAATTAATAAATGAGCCAACTTCTTTCTCTGTTCCTAGAATCTATGAAGCGTCGTAAATTACGTCCAACCAAAAGAAGTGAATTGCCGAGGTCAGGAAGCTGACGTATTGACCGATAATCACGTAATCCACTTTATTGATTGCAACTTTGCCTGCTATGGTGAATCCGTTCACCAGCAAAAAAACAGATTTTCCCTTTCCCGTCAGTCACCGGAGCTCATGATAAATACTCATTGATGGACTCGTTGTGTGCAAAACATTCTTTGATACTTTGCTGCCTTTGTGTTTCCTTGTTCTTTGATACTACGAATACTGCATATAAACTTGCGGCCATCTGTTCGATGTCGGTTGGTTATGCTGTAAACGATTCTCAGCAGCCATCTATAAAGATTAGATTGATGGCGGTGAATACAATTTTGAAGGTTGGATCGATACCTGTTGCATGAGAACAACAAAGTGGTATTTGTGACAATGTTCGTTCACACGCTATGCCAAATGTCAAGCGTGGGGTAAACAGACTTGTGCACTGCATTCGTTTACAGCACCTTATAAGGGACAGTATTATGACAAATGGAATGCCATTCAGAACCCATCGATAGAAAAACATTGGGAAAATATGAGGCTCAGAAAATCGCAAATATAATTGAATTTTCAATTGACATTATTATTAATTGTTTACCAATGCTTGCATATTGCATAAACGTAGGCATACATCGCTGCAATCTGAAGTATGGATCACCAATTCCACATGCTAAAACGTTTTGTTAAACAGCTGTTTTGCACTATAGTTCATATGAGCGGTAAACCGACAAGGGGTTTTGGGCATTTTAGTGAACTGTCTCTAAATGCTCCACGAAATATATCACTGCTGTTTTGCAACACCCGAAAGCAATGAATATTCATTATTTTACTGGAGCAAGCCTGCCTCAAACCTAAATTCAAAATAGAATACCATACTGCACGATTTATGTTCAGGACGATTTCACCCCCTGGAGTAGAAACGTGATCTTGTGCGGAAATTATTAGCAGATCAAGGCGAATCTGCACGGAAGACAGAATTGAACAAGAGCTGTAAAATCTTTGGGATTTCCTAGACAAAAAATGCTCACCCAGAAGCGTTAGTTTAGAAGCATATCAAATCAAGAATTGCGAAATAACCGGTTCCGTCAGTTCCAAAAATAAAGGTCATATTGTGCCTTCAATTCCAACGGCTGTGATCAGCAATCGCTCGAACCTACTACACCTCGGACACCTGACCGTCTACGGGACAACCAGGATAACCACATCTGCTCTGTTCGCCAAAGATAATCTGACCTGCCAAATATAATGTGGGTGCAGAGCGACCTACGTGGGCAGCAAACAGTGACAATTACGCAGTCGGGTGGTGAAACATATTCCAAATTGGGTCCAAAATCAGAAGACTCAATCAAGGTCAAGTCTGCAGGCCAGAAACTACGGTCAAAAGTACAAGACACGGTTCTCAGCCATTGCTCGATAATTGCGGTGACGCATCACGAGATCGACCGAAGTGCAGTGTTTCAGATTGCCTACAAGTCAGGAGTCGTAAGATCGATGGAGGCCCCCTCTGTTTCAAGAAAGATAGCTTCATGTTAATCTGTCCCTACTTTTGTGACAGGGCCTTTTTACCTCTCCTTCTTTTTAAGCTTTACATTTTGTTTGTTTTATTTTATTTTGATTTACTTTGTTGCCATGCCAAAGCGGAACATAAAACTTGTATTTTCTGTAGCAGTATAATGAGATGCAGCGAAATCGTCTTGGATAAAATCGTGGAGTGTTTCAATATTGTTTTTTCTTTTGATATTATTTTACCGTGAATGTTGGCTATCGGAGAACCGTGATCACCCGAGGCAAGTCGTTCATCGGACGGTCCCAGTAGTTGTATTTAAGTGAAAACGTTGTGCTGTACTTTAACTTAGACAGATAAACAAACGGAAATAAATCAAACGGGATGGAAAATTTAGTTGGTTATTTGGGCCAGTGCTAATTGTGTTCTCGTCTTAAGACCAAATATATACACTAGCTTCGAAAAAACAACATTCATACGATCAAAGCAGATAAGGTTTCATCTCCGTCACTTTTCATCAACCCGCATTTCTCTAATCTGTTGTTCCATAACGGTTACCCAATTTGGGTTTGCTTCTTGTTCGTCACTCCTTACTTGTGTCAGTCTTTCAACTAAAACGCTGAAATCAATCTTCCGTTTTTGTTGTCACGTGGAAACGCTGTTTGTTTGCGACGGTAGAATTGCAATTCCCCGTTTGAACTCACTACGAAGGCAAAAGGAACTATCTTATAAACCTCACCGTCCATCTGCTGTTAAGAACTATTCTAACTTAATTCAGGCTGAGATAACACGTTTAAACTAGACGTTTGCTTAAAAATCCTGTAAACGAAAATTACAAGGCCTTTATGACAAGGAACTCGTCTTCTCTGTGGACAAAAAAAGAAAAAACCGGAACAGTGATGTTGATGGTAATAACCCTAACGCTGCATTTCTTCATCCGTCTAACAATAACCAGATAACCTCTTTACCACGTGAGGATTCTGATTTTGATCTGTTCTGTTTTTCTAATGATCACATTTTTAAGCTTCCTTCAAATTATCGTCATCTGCGGGCCCTGATGGTCCGTCTCCAGCGTTTTTTGAGTATGGAGCAGCCCCTTTAACTAGCATGATGACAAACCTCAACAACCAGTCTCTTTCTTCCCAGATGATCCTCGATTGCTGGCGACCAGTTATCATAATACCTGTTCCAAAGACCTCATCCACAATTGTTCTTGTGAAGCGTTTTTGTCTCATTGCATTGACGTCTGTAGTTCTAAAGTTGACTGAGGAAGCCATCCTGAGTCACCTACAGTCACTTGTCACCAAAACACATGATCGTCTTCAATTCGCATATAAACCCAACCGATCCACTTTGGATGTTGTGTCTACCCTGGTCAATTTTATAAGCAAGTCATTGAGCACCTCTGTCAAATCTGTTGGTCGCACGTTTTTCGATTATTCGTCTGCTTTTGATTATGTGTCCCGTTTATCTCTCCTTTGCAGGCTTGAATCTTTTGACAACCGGAGACAGCTGCTTTTGTTGTTTCCGATTAATTCAGCGAAAGAAGTCAGTGCACAAAGCTAGGCAGGAATACCTCAAATCTTCTAGTCAATAATCATGGTGTGCTTCAAGCTGCTGTCTTCTCTCCATATCTTTTCTCCGAATTCTTTGGTGATCTTTCAGTTCCACACCCTGCTCATTTCGAAAAGTAAACATACGATGTCGTTTTATGTCAGAATCTTTCTTCTTTTTTGAGATTTGTTTCCTTCACTGAAAATCCATCCGAAATCGAACAGTTTGCAAACCAGTTTGGCCTTAACTCTAACACACCTATGTGCTTGGAATGCATCTAGAGTACTTCACGCTCTACATTACCGTCAAAATCTGTAACCGTTAAATGTAATCTTTTGTCTAGAGTTACCTCAGTTAAATATCTGGGCTGTACTATCAATACTAATCTTTCGTGGTCGACACACATTCAAACTTTTATGGGGAAACTTCGACAGCTCTCAGTTCAGCTTCGAAATATCAGACAACAAGTTTTGTTTTTCTTTCTTACCAATGCGTTCTCCCTATTTTACTTTACCGCTCTCCTGTAGTGTTTCTCGGTCTATTGAAACAAGACTCTAAAATCATTCATCGTGGGTTGATGATAATAAGCCGTGCATCTTTAATTTCCGTCGAGTCATTAATCGCAACACTTATTATTGGTCATGATAAATCTTGTATGATCTTTGCCAATAAGATTATAAACGACCCTTCGCATCCTTTGTATCTTGACTTATTTTCGTGTCGCCCCCACTAGATCACTCGTTCGTCTTATCGGTATCCAACCTGTCCAATAAAAATGTATAAGAACCCCTGGCTCAAATCGTGACCAACAAATGACGAGTTATAAATGAATTACATCAATCTTTATTTGAATGAATCAAACTCCGGAGACACTTTTTACACAGTACTCTATTGGATTTATCTATACTTCTACATTTTCTTTGGCGTTAGGACCAGTGTAAAATTTTTAACCCAACTGTAATCATATCTTAGCTTGCAAAACTTATACAAACATAAGGACAATTTTATCCGTTCCAATGTAATCCGCATCATGATCGTTTCGTGTCATAGAAGAATGTAATGAACATCACGAAGGAATTCCGTTTCGTAATACATTTTAATAAATCTCTGTTTGGTTTTTCCAGACATTCAGATAGACGAGCCACCACATCAAATGATGAGCGCGGGAACTAGACAATGCTTGTTTGAGATTATAAGTTTTATGCTCCAATTTCATCGAACGGTCATGGTACCACGGGTAATGGAGGTTGAAATAATTATATATACATACCGTAGATGATCAGCTGAGCACATTAATTTTTTGTTAGACAGTGATCATACAAAGCTTATAAAAATTACCAAAACGAATAGTCCATGCAGAACCATTTGCTTCACTTTTCTATCTTGTGTTTTGAAAAGCACTGTTTTGAATTTTTGTTTCGTTTTGCAACCACAGTGTCTTATAAAATAGTCACGATGGAACAATGAACTGGCACATAGCTGCTCGGACTGAAATGTGCCTACATTGTCATTACATCTATAATTAAGACATCAGTGGTTTTTTCATTGATGCAGGCACACTTATAGTGCTGGGAAACAGAACGGCTACAGAGATTACCAAATTACGCATCGCATTTATCGTTAAAGTAGTTGTTCAATGAATAGGCCCAGAGTAATCCAATTAATATAGTGATTTCAACGTAGTTTGATCAATTACGAATTTTTCACCGTGCTTCTGCTGCAGTTAACTTCCTGTGGATCACGTGACTCATTGACTGATTTGGTTAAACTTGTGAGTTACACTTTGTATTATTATAGATATATATATATATTATGGTGGTGTGTGCTTTACATTCAAAAATTGGAACTATGCTGTGGCCGAAACGGTATGAGGAATCATTTATTCTTTGTGATCGGGTAACAAATCCGAGAATAAGCTGACATGCTCACCATTACCCGCTCTTCAACCAGTTGTCCATCTATTCCGGCGAATGCTAGTTTCATGTTACTATGCTTAATACATGCTCGTTCGGAACCGTAACATCCGGTTCGCTGACTATGGCAGATGATGTGGCTGATACGCCTGCCATGTGACAACGATGTAACATTGCGACTTAAATGGCGTTATGTGGCGCGATAAATTCTCCCTGGCATGCAGCTACGCGTTGCCTTACTTGAGATGGATATGACTTGTATGGCGTTATAATTTTAACAAGCAAATTAGTCGAGCCTAAATCTAGAAGCAACACATTGTTTCTTAACTTTCAATAACTAATGGTCACATATTTTGAATCATACAGATTGAAATACACTTTTGCAAGAGTGAGTGATATGGGTTCGAAGGGCAAATTCTGTGTTCGAAGCTGAACTCTAAATCGTCTGGCAAAACCAAAAAATGGTAGAAACAAATAAGCCGTGTGATATGAGCTTTTATATCTAACGTTATTACAACAAAGTACAAACACTAAGAATTGAATGGAAAGAAGTTCATGTTGCTCAAAGAACAACTTATACAGGCTTACCTTTTACAGAAATGTAGAAGAATTGTCACTTCCTTTGAGCGAATGAGAAGGTACATGTGTGGACTTCCGACAATTGACACCCAATGTTTTTCATCGGGATCACCATATTTTCTTTCTTACATCGGTCTTCCTTTCTTCAGTGGCACAAGAAATGAGGAAATTACTCCGCGAAGACCGGAAATTATTGCGTCTCCACAGTGCAAGACAAATGAGGCAATCCATAGTAGTTCAAAAGTTGACTGAATTTACACAACGTTATATGTCGTCAATGGTAACACTGTCTGGTATACAGATTTGTATCGACCGAATAGACATACAAATTGAATCACTACATGTATACATTAAAATTGAGGTGTAATTTAAAAACTCAAAATACATAAAGAAAGTGAATACCTACCTGATCGCCAAACTTCTCGAATTAGCTTACAACAAAACGCACAATCACAGTACAACTGAACGCTTCTATCCGAATATACTTATGAGGTTATGATATAATTATGTCATCTATTTTCCGAATATACCATAGAAAAAGTGGTAAAAAAAATCAGGTTTTCAATGAATCACTCTCGTCAAATTCGTCAAAAACTATACTGTAATGATAAGACACATACTGAAAATAAACCACATTTCCGTTCCACGACCGGGTGTTACTCCCGCTTCTTTTATCACAGAAACAAATTGTTTCAGTTCATAAAGAAAAACAACAGAAATATCACCACTTTGGACTTATAGGGTTTTGTATGAACTGTGGCCAACACGCACAACTCCTTACAATTTTACGTTGACTGCGACGAAGAAGCAGTCAAAGTAATCACAGGGTTTGGCCGCAACAAGCTTAAACTGGTGGAATGTAAGACGAATCAGATCCGTTTCTTTCAAGCCTGTGAAGAATGATGAAGCTTGTTCAGTCGATTCAGGTTATAACTCATATACACATGAATGAATACTTGATGCAATCGAGTACAGAAACAGACTATTTTAAATGTATTTATTATTCACAATAATGTGGAACATTTGCCGAATTTTCGATGGAGCCTAACAGCAGGGAGGTGGTGGGTGCGTGGATGGTCAGGATGTATTAATGCGATGCGTGTGTTCTTGAAGCACACTACACCTTTCAATGTCCGCAATGTACGATAACCGATTCACTTCCGTTTTCTGTCTTTTCACCCTCCACTCCTAACTTGTACACTCGCAGCAGCAGTTGTATATATGAAATGCATTTTATGAGGTAGATTGAAAACAAGGTTTTCAAGTTTACCGACAGGATCGTAGAACCGGAGGTAAAAATACCCGATGCGGTGTTGTCACATATGTCAACGTCTCCTGGCGTGGCAAGTCCCATGTTGTTTATCAGTACTACTCAAAAGGTATCGAGTGCCTAACCATACAGTGTCACCCTAGATTTTCCCGTTTTACTCACACAATTTGGACTAACTTGTATATAGCTCCCTACTGTACACCGTCCGATCGTATGTCATTTTTCGACTCGTGCATACCTTTTATTGCCTCAGTTTTAGATGTAAATCTGCACATAATCGTTGGTGACCCCAACCATACTACTTATCTACTTTTATCATCGGGTATGACAGATCTGTGTTATTCTCCGACAAGAGGTAATTCTATACCGGAAAGAGTAATTACTAAAAACTCAACTCTTTTTTTATTTAGCACTGAAAGCTCCTATTTCTTCCATTGGCAATTGCATACTCTTAGTTTGACCTAAAGTTTATTCACAGTGCATACAAATCTTCCTCCCGATCTGAGCACATCCGATTTCGTTTTCGTAACTTCTCACCTACACGTGTTTCTCTCCTGAATGAATCTCTCAGACAGACCTCCCGATGGTTTTCATCATCTCTGCTCACATGCGTCCCCCTATGCACCCAAACAATCAATGCCATTTTTGATTACTGCTGCCTTGTTCAAAGTCTCTGTGTCCAACGGAAGAATAAACTCTGCCCTACTAAAGTTGCTGCAACGACAAAAGGAACGTGCGTATAAATCTCACAATGCTTCAGCTGTTAGATATTTGTCCAGGATTACCAAAGCTGGAGTAAATAGATTGAACGCATTATTCTCTGATCGAATTCAGTGGACTGGAAATAGCAAACACCTGTGGCAAGTTGTAAGACTTGTCTGTAGAAGGAAGAAAGTACGGTCGAAAGTAGATGTGGACGCTCATCTCGATGATCTCAATGCCACATTCCTGCGCCAATCATCGGACACACTTCCTGCCTACTCGTCACAAGATGTTTGTAGTGGGGAACCACTCTTATATTGTGATGTGTTAAAACTTTTAAAAAGTTGCAACTCATGTTCTGCCGCAGGCCTGGATGACTTACATCCAGCCCTCTTCAAATTTGGTGCTGCTTCACTAGCTGGGGCAATTAACTCTTGCTGCTTCCCTAGCTGGGGCAATTACCTCTATTGTAAATGAATCTCTTCACACTTCTACCACCCCCGACCGTTGGAGGCCGGTCACAGTTATACCAATACTCAAAGCATCCAAATCTTCTATCCCCTCTAAACGTTTTGTCCCATAGCATTACCATCTTCAGCTCTTAAAATGACTTAACAGGCCATTCTCAAACATCTTCAGCAGCCTATAAACATTCCCAGTTGTCCGTTACAGTTTGCCTACAAGCCCAATAGATCGACCTTGAGCGTAGTCTCCACCCTAATTCATTTCATCACCAAATCTTTGAACAGCTCTGTTAAGACTGTTTGGTGTTTTATTCCGGACTACTTTTCTGAATTTGATTCCATTCCTCAATCCAAGTTGTCACAAAAACTGGAATCGTTTGAATGCTCCAAGCAGTTGTTAGCTTGATTATCCAACTATTTTAACGATAGGGTACAAACCACTAGATTGGGGAAGGCCATATCGAAACCCTTGGTCAACAACTCCGGGGTCCTTGAAGGAGCTGCGCTATCCCCATAATTACTTGCCACTTATATTTGTGATATTCCCTGTGTTTCTCCCGCACGAAGTTTGAAATATGCAGATGATGTTGTGTTGTGCCAACCCATTTCTTCTTACTCTGATCTAAGTTCTTTTACCGATAATCTTGATCAAATTCAGTCATTCTCCTCCTCATCGGGGCTAACCCTGAACCCCAGTAAACGTGCTCAGTGTTTATATAGTTTTGCTCGCTCCCCAGATTAGACAGACCCCACAATGATAAATAACAATCCTTATCTAGGGAGAACTCTGTCAAATATCTTGGTGTAACCATAGACAGCAATCTTCATTGATCCACTCACATGCGCAACTGCACTGGCAAGCTGCGGCGCCTTTCATTTCAAATATCAAAGCTCAGGCAGTTTCGCGCGTCCCAATCAGTTATTTCTACTTTTGTTTATCAATATGTTTTCCCCATCTTACTCTACTGTTCCCCGGTTATTTTTCCNTTCCCCGGTTATTTTTCCTGGTTTACTCAAACAGGATTTCAAGGACTTACTTCGCGGTCTAACCATTATTAGTCGTGTCTCTTCCATTCCTGTAAAGGAGTTAGCTTTAAAGCTTTCAGAGTATCACGTAACTTTCTGTGTGAAATTTACTGACAGGATTCTCACAGATCCTGACCACCCACTGCATGCAGAACTGACACTCTGTCGTTCCCATCATTCAACACGCTCCCAATTCCGCCAAATTTCATCTCGAATTAACGCATACCGCAATCCACCCATAGCGCATCTTGCTCGTCTACTCATAAACAAAGAGCGGACGATAAGTGAACTTTATCTTAACCTTGGATTATGAAATGTCCCCAAGCCTGTTAAAAATGTTCTCCCCGTTGATTATGTACATTGTGACTGTTAGCGTGTATGGTTTTTTAACTGAAATGTGAGCTCCGGTGCTTACAAAAGTTATACACAATACAGTACAACTTAAGGAGCATTTTACAAAAACGACAAACCCCCGGGGATTAATAAATTACTTAGTTGTTTGTAGTTATTTCAAGCCAAATCACTTAATGAATAGTTAACTGTTGTGTGTAGTTCTGTCAAATTTTATAGCAGCAAGTATAGAGACAAATATCTCTCTGCTCAAAGCTCATCAGATGTGTTTCCTTGATATGCACGTTCAGGTGCTAAGATTTACTTTATTCTCTGATACAAAAGTCAATCTTCCCATTGAGGACTGTACACTGTCAATTTCTCTAATTTATCATGAATGTGGCCACCTTTGATCTGAGATTTTAAACAATTAAATATAAAACGTGAAACACACTTTTATATATGTCAAAACCCTGGGCCATTTGAAAAGCAGGTCAGTATGTCAATATGAATTTACTGCCAACAATCAAGCACGATATTTTCAAATAGTTGTGGAAACCCTTTTGTCCAGCTCAAATCAGAACCACTTGAAGCGTCCAAATGGACGTTCCATTCCCTCAAATGAGACGTAAAGTTGCATCCGAATGCTTCAAATGATTTTGCAGATATTGAACCTGAAGCAACGAATCTTACGCGAAGGTTTTTGTTCAGGCCGAGTGAAACATTCGCAATTCGATTCACAGCGTTTGGAGAATCTCTGCAAAACTGTTCAACAGTTTAAACTTTGGTTTTGGGGTTTATCTTAACACTTCAAAACTAAACAGAACTCGGACAGCAAAAAATGTCCTATTAGAACTTGACTGTCTCCAGCTGTTGGTGAGCTTCCACATGAAATGGCGCTGATATCGGCCATAGATGCACTCATACTTTGCTTGCATCAACTAGCCAGTCCTGCCTGACGCATTGTTTGAGTGTGATAAATGGAGTAATATGCTTTTCTTCGTAAATGCATCAGAAGTTTTACTAACTGTCGAGCAATTGAGTGAAAAGCAGAGTTTGGCATATCTCCCAACGGTCGGTATTGCGTTCCAGCTTTGTGAACCTTCAGTAGTCTAAAGATATGAGTCCCAGTTAGTTTCAGTTTTTCGTAATCAGATTTCGGTATGTGATTTTGATCGTTCAGTGATCAGGGAGAAAATCGGCAAACAGTCTGAAAGATAGTTTCTAATTTGTCGATCTAACTCGAAACCTGAACTTCAATGACTTGAAAATGAACTCGTTGGACATACAATCACTTTTTTGCAAAGGTGCCACGGTGTCTTATCTCTGCCAGAACCTACATTTTATTGCGATGTACATGTAGTATCCAATTTTCTTTTAATGGCACAATCTACAGACAGACAGACGTAGCCACTTGGCCCACTTATTGCAGATGTGTTCTTAGCCAAACTAGAAAATAACAAACTACGAGACATCATACATCAACTCCCGCTATACTGCCGTTATGTCGACGATATTTTTATCCTTTCCGACAAAAGTATTTTACCGAACATAATATTGGATCGTTTTAACAGAGCTCATCCATCAATCAGCTTTGCGGTGGAGACAGAAGATCAGGATACGTTCCACTTCCTCGATGTTAACCTGAAGAAGGTGTTCAATGGAAAATTTTTCGAAAACCAACATGGAACGGTCAATACATTCATTTCCAAAGTTTCGTCTCTATCAAATTTAAACGAAACTTAGTCCAAAGTCAGGCCTTTAGAACTCGAATGATCCACTCCAGGGATCTGNGGAAAGAACTGTTCTCTCATCTGCCGTTTAAAGGCAATACGAATGGTGATCTGCCAAAAAGACATCTAGAAAAAGCAAATTGCACGAACATATCCAGCCACCACTCTACGCGTGATGTTCACAAGCCGGCCACAGCTCTCAACAAACCTCAAGAATAAGCTGACTATTCTCTCCTCATCTATGATTACATATTACTTCATTTGCACATGTTCAGTAAGTTATGTAGGACGAACGATGAGACAGTTCTCACAAAGGATCAGAGAACACAAGCCGTCTTGGCTTAGCACGGGTTGCAAGAAAACAATAACCAGTGGGGTTGTGGCCCACCTCACCGATACCAGGCACCAGCCAGACAGTCGTTTACAAAGTGCCTCAACTACGTTCGGAATAGTGGTTGGCAACAGCTGAAGCTGTAGCAATCAAGATCAAGAATCCACCACTGTGCGAACAGTAGAAAATGGTAGCCGAGTTTCAGTTGCCTTGGCCCTAACCAAACCTACCTGATGACCCGAACTATGACCGCCATCATGTCGTGATGACGCAACATGACGTGATAAGTTACAGGTGTAAACGGTCATTGGAAATTTCCAGAATTGATCTTGGTTCCCATTCACCTCCAAACCCCATTTTGTTCACTCACCTCGATTAAACTTGGCAGGCACTGTTGTGTTTTCACACCCAACCTCAATGGACCAATCACATTTATTTCTAAATTAGATATAAACACACATATAACTGTAGGTGCCTGAAGTCTAAGTTACGAAAACAAGATTATTCGCTATATTGTTTGTCTTTTGATATTCTTAATAGAATCTTCCATGAAAAAGCACTTAATAAACATTTAAAATTTAAAATAATAGTTACACGAGTATATCTCCTTAGATCATGTCCGGTTTTGTCATGCACGAATACTGTTCAGTAATGCAATTGAGGATTCCCATTTGATAACCAATCCTCGCCGTATTTCTTTACTAATGCACACTGTCGGGAACTAAATGCAATCATTTGTAGAACATCAACGTTTTTTTCCTGCCTTTAAAGCTTCTCCAATATTAGTCTTGTTTTCTTATCTATGAGCTTTGGAACCGTCACCGAAGCTGTGCTAAAGGTCAGAAAACCGGTCATGCCCAATTGACTCTGGTGATACCTTGCACCTGACGACACACACACCGGTCTTACAATGTCTTTGTGTAATATATCTTTGCACATGGGTAATATTAAAATGTTATAGGGAGTACTCGCGTCTTCCACTTAGGAATTTGCCATGTCCTGTGAATGCCAGAATTTAAACTTGTTATTCAGCACCGATATTAATGCGTTGCGATTTAAAAGAATATCCTATTAATTTAAATTTTGCTGAAGAAATTATATCTCAACTTCCTATTTGTGTGCAGTCGCCATTGTTCAGACAGCATTTTATTTGCCACCAAATTGGGGAGATTTGTCCGGGAATGCAACCTTCTCTAGGAATGATCACCTAACTCACTTGAGGAACGTGTTAACATTTGAAACAATCCCAAGATCGTTGCGATCTCATTTCTGCACATTTTAGAGAATAACAAGTCATTTTTTCCACCCGATTTATTAATCTACGATTTCACATATATCCCGGTGTTTCCGACAGGGAAGTACATACGATGAAATAAATGAATCCATCTTTCAGTGCAATAATTTTATTTTTTCTGACGTTCCCATTCAGTGACGTTTTCTAATTTTGTCACCATCGTTCGCGAAATACCTTATTCCAGATAGTTAATATTGATTTTCAAATGTTATCACTTCATTGAGGATCCTGTCTCCTATGATGTTCTCTCTAATTCTAGAGTTATGCAACGTGTGAAAACATCCTGTAACATTCTGAACAACTCAACGGTCAAAGGTAAATATCTCTAGACAGCTATTACAGTGACCGACAAAGTACCCTCGCACGTGAACATTTTTGGACTGTTTTATTAGAAGAAAAGGAAAATTCCATTTTATTCATTGAACGGCGCCGGCAGTAAAAATTAGATCCTTGGTCACATGTTAAGAAAGGTACGTCGACCTACCGGTTCATTTTAGTGTTCTTTTATTTTCGTGGAACGGCAAATTTTCCAAATGAAAACTGAATACAAAGTGGTAATACCTGGTGTTTAAAATAAAAATTAAAAGAAATCGTTCAACGTAGTGCAAAATGTAAACGTTCTCTCTTCCCTGCAGCTAACTATAATCGGTTTTGACAGTGAGTCTTATTTGCAATAAAAAGGAGCCTTGGGGCATTTTGTACAATTGTTTATCTTAGAAGGAAAATAGAATCACACATTGATTATGGTAACAAAGCTGAAGGTTTCATCAGAAAATATATCTACGGCCTCGAGGTAACTGCAAGTTATAATTTTTTGCGTAGGCAATTTATCAAAGCCATCCACGTACCGGATCCGGGTTTTTTAGTCGGAGTTGAAGGGAGATTGGAACAAAATCAGTGCGTAAAACATTAGTGATCAACCAGAACGAAGTGTTATGATCGTGTTCAGTTTGCCTGCTAAAAAAAACAATTTTCCACAGCTAAAACGATGTGACCAGCCAGTGTTTCAGATGTGCACATTTATTAAACAATATTACTTTCTTTCTTCTTTCAGAATTCTTGCCTATTTGACTTTTATTTCAAAACCGGGTCATAATGCTTAAATCATGAAACGTTTCGGTCGACTACAAATTTCCGGTCAATGTTTGAAGCATTGCTCTGATCAAACGATTCCATAACCTGAAATAGTTTCACTTCCCAAAAACGTTTACATTCTTTGAGTTTAAAAACCTATATGATTTATTTCATAAAATACTGCTATTTGTTTTCAAATATATTCGCATACAGTCTATAATATGTGACAGTGTGTAGGAACGTGCAATGATATTAATATTGGAAATACCTCACGTGACAAGTAAACAGCCTTGAGCAATTATTTTAAAAACAAATACACCTCAATGTCCCTAAGAACAAAACTTATTGTTATTAATAATAATATGCCTTCCAATTAATGATGAATAGTAAACTTTTAAAGGAGTTCAAAAGCTTTTTTCTTAAATTTGAAACTAAAGCAGATTGCCTTCGTTCATCTTAGTAACACGTTTTTTGAACTTACTACAGGTTTCTTACCGAATATCAATCAACTTGTCTTTCAGTTTGTAGGTACTTAACAATAATCATCATACGAGCGTTTATCTAGCTTGATTTGCTATTAGCAGAGCTATAAAATGATATCATTCAACATGCTATTTGAATCAATACTGTCTATACACGCCAATCTGGATACATTACACATTGCTGAAAAGGTGCAGTTTAGTCACCAAGTGATGGGAACGTAGATGAGAATAATGTTGTTGTATCAGTTTGCATCGATGTGAAATCTTGGAGTACTCAGTGCACATGGAAACACACAAACACATACAATGCTCAGGAATTAGCTCACAATAGATCATATACAATGAACTTGGTCGATTGTTTCAGTCGAATTGATTCCGGACAATTTTTTTTAAATAGCAATCGACCGCACTCGGTTCAAAGCTGACTCATCAGTCGTCTGCCACAACACCCCTCACCTTCCCCGCATTGCACATCTCTTCACCCGAAACGCGCTGCTCATTTAGTTCACATTTTTCTTTAAGACGAACAATCCTTTGGGGAAAACTTAATGATAAACGCCATCCCCAACCCCATCTGTTTAGATCGCTAATATACATTTGCGCAGAATCGACTTGAAGTAAACGTGAGGCGTGACTTCACGAACTATCTTGGATCACGTGGCCACAGATCGTGTGGATCTTGGTCATATCATATTGAGGATGATGATGAATGAGCACCGAAAGTGAATGCGATGTGTTTGAAGACCTGAATGGAATCTCTTTGAGAACACACGTGTGTGTACGTGTGTCACATTCGGCTAAAACCAAATTTGTTACATCAGAGACCACGCTTTTAGTCGCATTGATTGAGATTCGAGCGGTACGTGCCCTCTTTCAGGTGATTATTTACATTTTACAATCAGGATAGGAGTGCGTAGTCGAATAACAACATTTGTTTGTGTGCTAATGGTTACAACACTACTCTACGGAGGTAAAATGTTCACACAAGTTGTATTTCGATGTAGAAAAGGAAAGGTGAATGGTGGAGAAAAGCTCCTGAGCACTCAAGATTGGAAAGCGAGGGAAACCTGTTTTGAACGAATATCTAACCAGATTGTTATTATGTTTACTATTGGCGTAACTGGAAACAACCCTGAACGATTGCAACCTCTACCGGAACTGTTTCTCGTCGAATCCATTGCTATTGTGTTCACTTATCCGGATTGAGAGTTTACCAATAGCTGACCAGTCAGGCACATTGAGTGCCCAAATTAAAATAGGCTTACGTTATGCGTTGCACTATCATTCCAGTACACCGTAACGCATGACATTTTGAGAAAGGTTCAATCATGTGGACCCAGTTTACAAAAGTTTGGTGTTCGAATTACTCTGCGCATCGGTTGTCTAATTCAATTTGAACTTCATCACAAACGGTCAGTTTTTGCTAGTGCAGCTAGCATGCAGCAGCTCAAATACGTAGATGGCACAGTTTCAATCGATACAGTATTCGGAACAGTTGGATTATTGCCCATGTAATGCATGACTGAAATCTAATTGATTTTCAGTTGCTCATTCACTGAAACCTGAGGTTGGTCAATATTCCCTTGCCCATGAGAATGGATTCAAGAAAATTAAGAGGGAAACTGGCACGTGGAAGTAAATCGACTGATAATTTGGGTTTCACTATTGTTAATGATGCGGCCTCATCTGTAATAAGTCACAGCATGAGTTTTACAATAAATATCGAATAAGAGAACTGGTTGCAACAAAGAGAGCAAGGAATAAGATGCGGGTTCGAAAGCAAATTCACGAACAAGCGTTTTGTAAAGTGATACATTTGATGCCAGTCACCAGCTATGGTGGCTAGTGTCCGCAGTCGTAGATAGTTGCTCAGAACGTTCTGTCAATTTTGAGGTCAATACATTCATCCCTCAAGTCCGTAGTAAAGTAGTAAAGTATGCGTTATCCATTTCATCACCGCTCCTAGTTGGTGTTAGCTGACACAAATCTTTATACGTTTTGTTCATCGTTGAACCGGTCTCCACAACACATTCTGGCCATCGACATCTTTGGAGCAAAACAGAGACAATCTAAGGACGAATGAGTTTTACTAAAGCGAATATTTTTCGTTAAAACTTATCATTGGTAACTCATTACTGCATAGTTATTCTGATGATGAAACACAAGCCACGATAGTCAGAGACATCCAATCTCCTCCCATCTTCTGCGTGAACGGGCTAGCCCTTGGGAACATAAGATGGTTGTCTATCTGTTACACGCCGTGTGCCACAGTCAAGGCAACATCAATAATATGAATGAGTTGCTCTGCTAAGATTTTTTGCACCGATCAAATCCTCAGGAATCCGTTGATGTCATACGCAAGCATAAAGTAGACTCAACAAGCTACCGGTGAATCGCTTTTGTCTCAGTGGTGCTATGATTAATCGCAACAAATATACCGAGCCGAACAATTCACACTGTTTCATTCTTATTATGTGCGTATTTAAATACTTACAGGGGTTGTTTCATAGACTGCATACCATTTCGGGTATTTCAGTTGACTGCGACCAATAGTTGTTCAGTCAATTCAATACCATTCACACTCAATTTCTATTTCAGAAAGCTAGTCGAATAATGTTTCAGAAATTTGTTTTATCTTTTGGTCTCCTCAGTCACGAATCACCTTTCTTTTCAATCTAATTCCATGGCTAGTGAATATAAAGGAGACGGTGTTACCAGGCTTTTCAACGAGGACTCCGAGAGAGATTATATTTGGAGTAAGACATTCCCAGTCGACCAGTAAATATTCCCACAATATTTCCAAGAAAATTCATTTTTGGTGATTTCCTACTCGGACTGGATCACACGTGAATGGTGATCAGAAAAATGAAATGGTCTTGTTTCCAAAATGGTAACACATTTTTTTCTACAATAATACTACTACTGATTCCCAACATCTATTGATACGAAAAAGGGTAGCTTATAGACTGGAAACCGGCAACCTGCTTGACACCACAAATAGGAGCTACAGGATTCTCGAAACTCATTCAATCAAATCCCTGAATTGTTTTCAGTGACAAATATTTTTTTTTCATAGCATTTTGTTAGATCTCCACAAATCAACTGATCTATAGGATTTCCACTACTTCCGGATTATAAACAAGATTTTTGATCTCTATGAAGACCGTGAAACGCTCCACAATGAGTAGTTACATTCTCGTAGAAATCCTCGACCCGAAAAACCGATGTCTGATTTCAGTTACTAGTGTTGTGAATAGTACGTGTGAATTGCGAAAAAGAACGTGATGGATGTTTCTCTTAACGGTGGAAAATGAACAAAAACCACTTGGAGTGAATCAATATCTTTAAAATGGTAACAACGGAGCATGCGCATCCACCGTCGGACCGATACACTAATTATCCTTTATGTTTGTAGGAGTTCCTCAAACCTGTTGCAAATGGGACATTGTGTTTTGTGTTGTCTTTTACCGATACCATTACAGTTGTTTTAATAGTATATAAATATACACGTTCCAGCTCTGGCTTGTGGATTTATAACACTGGTTTCAATGCTTTCAATTGTACCCAATAAAGTTTTGATTTTAGGTCTTTTATTTCATTTAGTTTACCAACTGTCAGATTAGTGACAATTGCGATAGACGTATCACCCAAATTCATTAGAATGCAAAAATTAATTCCACTCATCTGTATTGAGTAATTTATGTTCGCTGACAAACTAATATTATATATTATATATATATAATATTATATTTGAGAGTACCTAGATTTGTCCATTTTTACTTCTTACTTCCTTTTACTATTTATTGAATATACAAAGAAACAGTCAACTTTCAAGAAGGGGGGCTGCGGCCATGTAAACGCTGCCTCGGAAACCCGGCAAATTTTCCAAGGCACCTTAAACTCTTCTTCTTAGTGAACCGCAGTTGTTCTTCTTATTCTGTATGATCATTGTTCATCCAGTTAGATTTTATAATAAAATATAATTTTGACAATGTATCAGATACTTCACATGGACCATCAAATTGTTTTTTACCCAATGTCTTTAACTTAACACGGGCACTTCCATCCCCAAGCAGTTGAAATTAAGCAAAGGAATTCTGTATCGAGATTTGCAAGTTTTCCATTCAGGTACGGCCATCCCATCATATTTGTTTTGATTTTTCTTTTCAAAAGTACCTCATTTCGAATTCACAGTTATTTGTTTGTTCATTATCCTGGCTACTCAAGAGGTGTACACGTGACATTTTGATCACGCTCAACTTCCCATACAAAAACGGCTCATCCACATGACCGAGCTCCAAGGGGTGGAAAGATTTCCATGGATTG
Source organism: Echinostoma caproni (assembly GCA_900618425.1). Taxonomy (NCBI): domain Eukaryota; kingdom Metazoa; phylum Platyhelminthes; class Trematoda; order Plagiorchiida; family Echinostomatidae; genus Echinostoma; species Echinostoma caproni. The sequence goes on from UZAN01039554.1 coordinate 22,514, forward strand.
GTGTAGAGTATCCTACTTGAACATGGTGATTGTTTCTCCATACACACATACTCTCACACACACACGAACACAAACTTCACAGAAAACTGTGCTTGGAGAATCTACTTCACTTGTGAATCAATTGAAGCAGTGTTGAATACTGTACATCTTCATTCTAGCCGGAACCGTCCAAATTTCGACAAAAGCTTTCATTTAGTCGTAAATAATAACGGTTTCATTCGATGGACTCCGATGCCGTCTGAGGGAAAACTGTCGAGGCAGTCAGCTTACATGCGAACTAGTGGATGCCGTATGCCTTTGTCAGTTGGATGGGTAAATTCGAATGTGAAAAGATCAGTGCTACCAGTGTGGCTCCGTAGCTCAGCTAGTAGAGCATGCGCGTAGGAAGCGTCCATGCGTGAGTTCGAAACCCATCGAGGCTACTGAACTTTTCACAATCACCATACAAACTTTAAATCAGGCAAACATAGTCGTTAACAGAAACGCGGGTTTCTATGACGAAAGAAGTAGTAGTTCACGTCGGTTGGTCATAAATTAAATGCAAAACGGGCAGCAACTGAACTGAAGGTTTCGCATTTTCCCCCGAATCGGTAGCAAAATGGTTGTATTTTGTTGACCATCACGGGAGCGCAGACTGCATTCGGCTCTTTACTGAAGACAGTTATAAGTATAAAATTGAATGCCAAAATTTTGCACTCCCCACACTACTCTAAATCATTCTTCAATTTCCATCCATATCGCATCGGAGAGGTTTCGAGAAACACGATGGTAGCCTGAAACTATTTACTTAGGATCAACTGTCACATTTTTCGACTGCACCGGGCACGGGAAACCTAACCGGAAAACCAACTCATAAGATGAATGCTCCGAGAGATGAAAGTTCTAAGAAAATAAGATAAATTAAAAAAAAGCATAGACCATCTTTAGTTTGTTGCCAATAGCTTCAACTTTTCAAAGATAATTTTGTGAACTAAGAGAAACCGCAAGCATGAAAATGATTTAAACTTAGACCAGAACATTTACTGAAAGGAGCACGCTTCGAAACTGATCATGATACATTCAAACTAATCAACTATTCTGAATGAATTAGACAGCATTCGAGCAATAACCCACTCCACTGTGTGCTCATCGCCATCGTGTGCATGTACATTCACTGTCACTCATTATGTGTGTGTATCCCGGTAGCTTTTTGTCAAACGCCTCCCAACCCGCGTCCCAAACCGCCCGCCCAATTCACTACCCTGTCCTTGTTCCATTCTTGTCCCATGTCACGCAATGTGTGCGGTGTCCTGTCTGGTTCTCGCTGGAAGATGTTGAGAAAATGAAATGGGAAGAGTCAAAATGGATTGTGAATGTGAACCGCGAATGAGGGTAGCACAAGCATGGATTATATGAAAAGATCGCGGACGGAAACCCTTTGGAGAATTTCACTGACAGTCTGGAAAGGAGGCGCGTATAGTTTAATTTGGATATGTCATTTTAATAATTTAATCCATAATTACATTTCCATTTATATGGTAGTTTAGTACGTACAACTTAAATACAAGAAAATGAAAAGCACTATGTACAGACCACAGGAATGAACTACTGATCAAAACTGGCAATCAGAACATATTTCCATATATGCTCATTGTTGATAAACAGTTAATAGAAATACACCATGTGTATAAAGTAGTTGCTGCTCTATGTTGAACCCCACTTCGTTTGTTTGATGAATTCATTATGTA